>JAMPIV010001031.1:145000-154388 GCA_024509875.1 Oreohelix idahoensis | reverse complement strand
AGACCTGTGTACATGGCCACGCTTCAGACCAGATCACAGTCTAAAAAGGTGGAGGATAATCTGATAAATACCCCTCCAGATGAGATGAGGAAGGCGCAGGCTGGGGATAAGACCCTCAAGCCTTGTTTTAAGAAATTGTTTAAATGTCATACACCTCCAATCAACGGAGACTTCTATAAGAAGACCAAACTAATATATAGGAAGGCTGGAACTGGATCCAAATGTCAGGGACAGCTGGTACTTCCTAAAAAGTATAGGGCAGAGTTAATAAGGAGCTTACATGTTGGGATAGATGGGGACCATGAGAAAATAGGTACCATCATCCAAAAGATTGCTCAAAATTATTATTGGCCCGAGGAAATGATTGACATTGAGAATTTTGTAGAAGCATGTGGCATATTACATGAGGGAACACCCACAAGTGGGAAAATTGATCAGGACCTAGACACGCCACGGGGCACACTTAGGCCTGACAATGGAAAGAAAAATAAAATTAATAATGTAGACAAAGTGGAATGGGAGCCCCCTTTTCACAGACAGTCTTCACTTGAATGTTTTACAATGGCCACAATGCAACGAGTACAAAGACATGTTTTACCCCAGGATAAACCGACAATCCCTCGGTCGGAATCGTGTGAACTGGGTGAAAATAAAAGAGAGAGAGAAGATCTCTCACAAGGAATTTAAAGTGGGATGAAAACAACAAGAGAGAAATTGGCAGTGATGATGATGATTTTAGAAAGAAAAGTCCTCACTATAATGCTTCCAATGGAAGAGACCATACCGGTGCCTGGAAAAACAGGTCAACAAATGTAAAAGTCCATATGTAGCATTGTTAAGGACCTGGACCGATGAAAAGGCAGAAGAAAATATTACTTCATCATATCAATATGTGAACGAGCTGACCACTCGTCTTAAAACTGGCTGGAAACTTGCCAATGAAAATTTAAGACAAGCCAGGAAAAAGCATGCTGCCTATTACAATAAGAAAGCGAAGGATCGA
Organism: Oreohelix idahoensis; assembly: GCA_024509875.1. Classification (NCBI taxonomy): domain Eukaryota; kingdom Metazoa; phylum Mollusca; class Gastropoda; order Stylommatophora; family Oreohelicidae; genus Oreohelix; species Oreohelix idahoensis. The sequence goes on along the minus strand of JAMPIV010001031.1, from coordinate 153,385 downwards.
GAATTAGCTGTGGGAGAGAAGGTGCTCCTTCTACTGTCCGGCAGCCAGAATAAATTGCAAATTGGATGGCAAGGTCCATATACAGTTCTAGAGAAGGTGTCTAGAACAAATTATAAGATAGATAAGAAAGGGAAAGAGAAAATCTATCATGTGAATCTCCTGAAGAAATATCTGGACAGAGAAAACCAGGAAGAGACACACTTACTGACCTTTTCTGATGCAATGGAGATGAAAAAGGAACAACTCACTTCTCATGAATATCCTTTACATCCCTGTGAAACCGCTGCACAGGTAAAAATCAGCACACACTTAACGGAAAATCAGAGGGAGAGGGTTCAACAGGTTCTGAATAATCATACAGATGTGTTAACGGACCGTCCGGGGCATACAAATTTATTGGAGTATGATATGAAACTCATAGACCCAACACCAATCTGTATGAAAGCCTATTCGATTCCGTTAGCTAAGGAAAAAGCTTTAAGGGAGGAGATAGATTATCTGTTGAGAGAAGGGATTATCTCGCACAGTGAATCTCCCTACAGCTCCAGTGTGGTTCTGTTAAGAAAACCCTCTGGAGAACACCGGCTGTGTATAGATTACAGGAAACTGAATGCTGTCACAGAAGGTCAGGTGGATCCATTACCTGATACAAATCAGCTGTTTGCCAGGCTGAATAGAGCTAATTATTTCTCTAAAGTGGATCTGAGTAAAGGCTACTATCAGATTCCAGTAAAGCCGGAAGTCAAACCTTATTTAGCCTTTAGCACCTCGGAAGGACATTATGAATTTAATATGTTGCCATTTGGACTGAAAAAAGCACCGAGTGTGTTTTCGAGGATGATGAGAAAGTTACTAGATCACCTGAAGAATCCATGCATCACCAACTTCATGGATGATATTCTCATAGCAACAGAAACATTTGAGGGACACATTAACTCTCTGAATATGTTGTTTGATCGACTGAGAGAGACCAATTTGACAGCTAGACCGACGAAATGCTGTGTTGGATGTAAAGAGCTAGAATTCTTGGGCCATACAGTACATCAGGGAAACATGACCCCTGACCCCAAGAACCTGGAGAAGTTAAAAAAGGCACCAAGACCACAAACAAAAAAAGATGTGCGATCTTTTGTCTCATTATGTGGTTTTTACCAAAAATATATTAAAAACTTTAACTCCATATGTGCTCCATTGACTGATTTAACGCGCAAAGGAAATCCTGATAGAATTATTTGGACAGCGCAGTGTGAATTAGCATACCAAGAATTAAAAGAAAAGCTCACAAGCAGGCCTATTTTGAAATTACCTGACTTGAGTCAAGAATTCATAGTGAGAACGGATGCTAGTAATATCGGTTTGGGTGCAGCTCTATTACAACGGTCAAATTCACTTGATGGGGAATTAACCCCAGTAGCTTATGCTAGCCGTAAGTTGAACACAGCAGAACAAAAATATTCAACAAGTGAAAAAGAATGTCTGGCAGTCATATGGGCTATAAAAAAGTTCCAGATTTATCTTTATGGAAAATCATTTAAGATTCAGACAGATCATTAACCACTCATGTGTCTGTCACAAACAAGGCATGAAAATGCTAGATTATTACGCTCGTCTTTGCTCTTACAGCCATTCCAGTTTACCATAGAGTACATTCCCGGAAAAAACCAATGTCGGCGCTGATTTTTAAGCAGACATCCGTACGACGAACATCAGAGTAGTCACCAGGCATAGATAGTAAATTCATCTATGTGTATTTAGAAGTAGGAACTGACATATGATCGTCTGTTCTAAAGCGGGGAGATGTGTAGTGATTTCTAAATACAATATCTAAATTAATATATAACAGTATAGGGCATAAAGGCAAAGATAAGAAAGTACAAAAGAATTTTCTGCTAGAACGGTTGGTGTCGCCTACGCCTTCAGATTATTATTTGCTAACGAATAGCCGAACAAAACGGTACCCAATTTTTCAAATTCGTCCTCGACATAAACACCCACTTTTCCTAGTTCTAAGAAAATATTTGCCTAAAATGCATTGTGGAACGAGGAGGGGCAAGGATAGATGAAATGCTAATTCGTTTCGCATTGATTTTAAACTAAAAGCCAACACTAGCACAGGGGCAAGCCTTGCCTTAGGGGTTTCCCCAAATACAATGAAAAAGTTAGAATTGTGGACACTACGGTCATGTAAACATGTTAAGCTCTTATTGTGAATGACCTAAGCTCTCGTATTTAGCTTGATATTACATGGAAAAAGAGTGAACGAGAGGTAGTTTAAAAATAAACAACTAACATAGAAAAAAAGATAGAATTTTGAACCAACCCACATAGCCCCTTAAAAATCGTAGATTCGTGTACCTGAAGACTTGCTGACCAAGAATATGTTATTAGTTATGTAAATAGTCCCTTAACTAATCAACTATTTATAAAACCATACATAGAGATCAGAGATACTGTCAGGTCAAGTCATATCTGCTTAGATTGGATCGCATATTTTTTGGGAAAAAAGTAGGTGACAGATAGGCTAGGATGGTACAGTGAATCTGATTGGGTGGCATTTGAAGTGAGACGAAATATTATTGGCTGACCTTTGAATAAACATAAATAGCCTAGTAACGAAGAAAGGTTTGAATGATATTTTTTGAAAGACTGTTTACCCTTGTAAAATTTAAAGTGATTGGCCAACTGAATCGATATTGTCAGAATAAGCGTTAGGGGGAGGGGGGGGGGGGGCACGCCATTAGTAGAAAAGTTTCAACAGTGATAGATGAGATCAGGCTGTGCTTTTAAATACATTTCTGGGCAGCCTGGACAACAAAACAGATCGAAACTGTGTCAGTCATCGTCTCTGTGTATTTCATTGAACATTGTGGTAAGATTGACATTTATTAATCTGTATTTTATATAAAAATTGAAAGTGAAATAATAATATATGTCTGGACATGAGTGGGTCTATAGCGAACATGAGGCAAAGCCTAAAGATTGATCCACCATGTGATAGACTGTCAGAGAGGTGTAAAAATACAAGAATATGTATGATTGTCATAAAGGAGCATAACACCTATCCTATTATATGGAAGAGATTACAGCTGGAATTGCAGTGGCGTTGTAACTATTAGGGGAGAGGAATACTGGTGTACATTGTCACATCAAAAGAAAATGGTGGCATAGGTTTGTATAAGGATATGATCCTTTTGGTTGTTTGTAATGTACATGTCCTTAACTGTGGACTATTAGTGTATGCTAGATATTACGAAGGATGCATACCTTCACATTTCAGAGGTCCTGGGTACTGACGTTAATGTGGTACCAAACGCTTGAAAACTGATTGATTCAGGACTCTGCCGGTTTACTGCGAGCCCATGCTAGTGGCCATTGCCTATCAAACAGGGAACAGATTGTCAAGCGAGCAGAGGAAAGGTTCAACCTATATTCTACTGCAAAGATAAGTTCTCGTTCGGCACCTGAAAGCTCAACTACAGAACTTTATAAGAAGAAATATAAAAAGTGACAGTGAATAAAATTGGGACAAATATTAATAGTTCCACAAGTGACAAAATATAAACAAACATTAATAAAAGGATATGATTTCAAACAACAACCTAGTGGTACTACCAGTATTTCCTTAAAGTAGGAGAACACTACAGACGTATATGAGAATAATATTTTTATGTATGGACAGAGGATCTATTGTGCTATTTGACTGATGTAATTGATTATTTTGATTTCACTTTTAAATTGTCAATCCTGATTCCAAATAAATTAGAATCAGGATAATAAAATTGTAAAAATTATCTTTACACAAAATTCAACCACAGTCTTAAATAAGATAGCCTTTTAGAGTGTCGTTTGTATGTTATTGTGGTAGTACTGTGTGCTGTTGTGAATAATAAACTATTTGTTTGTATGTTTGTTGATTTTTGTACATTACACTCTACATTCATAACCCTAGACACAACACGAAGTCATTTAACAATAATAATAATAAATACATTTTGATTGAGATAAAAAAAAAGGTGGTAGCTGAAAGGTACCCTGAAAAGTTCACAATACTATTGGGTAAATTCAGGGACCTTCATAGCTAATCTCATTTATTAACATATTAATACCTAACAACTAATTCATAACATCAAATCCACCACAATATACATGGTAGATGGTTGAAAGGGGTGTGCTACAAGGAAAAGTAGCAAACACATTAATTTTTTTTTTAAATTATATTTTTCTTTATGTAAGCACGTTTAGCTATGTATCTAGTGATTATAACATCTGTAGACTGATAACAGGAAACCGGTCTAATGATAACTCACACTAACTGAACTAATAACACGAATTTCATTTTCACCATCAACATTATTTTCCTTTGAGATTCTTACAGAGCATGGAGCCACCACTACAACTGGTCTACTTAAGGAAGCCTACACTAAGCTTTCACATACTCTTACAGTGGTGGTTTCTGTGGAAATGTGGTTTATATAATGAGGTTGTCAGCCTCATGCACAACCTCATATTAGTCGCCTTCTACGACATGCCTGATGGAGCAGTGGTATTATTCTTTCTTTGTCTCTTCAGAGACCGCCATGTACTACCTGAAGCACAAACTCTCTGTACTGATAGCATTAACTTGTTCTATAGATAATATAAATTCTGAAGATTGATAAATGAATGAATGAAACGTTGCCTTTCCCTTGGGTCTTGATTCCTCCTGAGATACATATAAAAATTCAGAGTTCGTAGCGCCCTAAAACCTACGTCTGCGGGTCGGACAGAACAGAAATAACCGTAAAATAAAGTTTAATGTGTTTTAATACACGTAATTAATGCAGTTTTTATTATCCCTCACCCTTAAACCCTTTGTTTTATGAGGTCTTCATTTTGCCAACCGCGGTTTTGTTAACCGTGGTTTCGTCAAATGTAGTTTTGTCAATCGTGGTTATGTCAAATGGCGTTTTACCAACCGTGGTTTTGTCAACCGTAGGTTTGTCAACTATTGTTTGCCCACATTGGTTGTACCAACTGTCGTTTTACCAACCGTAGTTTTGCCAACCTTGGTTTTTGCTAACCGCGCTGCTTGTCAGGAAGGTAACCCCGAATGATTACTGTATACATTGAACAACGTACGCAAAAAACCATTAAGACCATCATGTCAATGCTGCTGCATGATTTCTGCACTAATAGGACTTGACAAACCAAACAAAAAACAAAAACAAACGTTAAACATTTCTCGAACATGTAAGACAGAAGAGCAAGGAATCCAAAATGAAAAGGCGACATCAGCAACAAACAAAAACAGTCATTATACTACATTTCCATTTCGCTTCTAATGGAGAATAGAACCATCATTCCAGCTGGCTTCTTTGCAGGAAACCTACACCCTTGTTCTCCCGTGCTCCGGCAGCCGTGGTTTCTGTAGCAATTTATTTTCAACGACGAGTCCGTCAGTCGCATGCAGTGATTTTCAGTACGTATGTATATTTTGGTTGTAGTTTTTGTTGCTCTCCATGTTTCAGAGCCATACAACAGAACTGACTTGACATTTGAGTTGAAGATTCTTATTTTCGTGTTGGACTCGATTTCTCTTGATCTCCATATGTTTCCCAATGCAATGAAAGCGCCTCTTGCTTTTTGTATTCTTATTTTGAAATCACTGTCATTCCCTCCAACATTGTCTATATTATTGCCAAGATATGTGTACGATTCTACATCCTTTAGTGTGTTTCTTCACGTTCAATCTTGTTATCATTTCTTGCATTTATTCTCATAATCTTTGTCTTTTCCCGGTGTATTTTCAGGCCCACTTGTCACCTCTCGTCGAGAATTTTTATTTTCTCTTGCATCTGATTATGGTTATCAGACAAAAAAGCCAAGTTGTCTGCAAAATCCAGATCATCAAGCTGTTTAGTCAGATTCCACTGGATTCCATTTCTGTTGTGTGATGTCGATGTTTTCATAACTCAATCTATTGCTAGTAAGAAAAGAAACGGTTCTGTAAGTTGTCCTTCATGAAGAACTCTGCATGTCATGTCTTCATAGGTCTTCCTTATTAAGTTAATGATCTTCATGGGAACTCCATAATGCCTCATCAATTTCCAAATTGATGACAAGAACGAGACAAGTGCCAGTGGAACAAGAGCTGAGAAGAAGACGCTGGCGATGGATAGGACACACATTGAGGAAACCTGTTGATAGCATTACAAGGCAGTCCTTGTTCTGGAATCCACATGGTAAGAGAGGCAGAGGTAGACCAAAAAACACATGGAGAAGAGAGCTGGATACAGAGGTGGAAATGATGAGGAAAACATGGCAAGAACTTGAGCGGATGGCACGGGACAGGAAGACTTGGCATGTGCTTGTTGAAGGCCTAAGCTCCTCGGGGAGCAAAAGGGTATTGATTGATTAATTGATGTATATTTTGTGTGTAGTAATTACGCCAAAACAAAACACAGCCAAAACCAATGACAAACACCTCTTATGCCTACATCTTACACCTCAAGAAGTTAACCACGGACTTACCAAATTTCTTGCAATTCCAAAACATATCTGACCAACATTTTAAATATTTCTCAAGTCACAGAATTAATTTAAAGTGTGAGACACACAGCTTACTTGCTTGTCTTCCGTAATGACTAGATAAACCCTCGGACTACTTAGCTCTCACTCACGAAACACACACAAGTAATCTCGGTGTCACACTTTGAGAATCACTTCAAGAGAGAAAGAATGGACTCGTGAGTTTCATAACTCCGTATTTACAAGGATGTCACTTAAAAAATAAATAAAAATAAACAATAAAACTGCTAATGCTTGTTGATATGTGAGACCCGGCAAGTGTGTACAGTCATCCTTGTTTGTCTCGCAAGTTGTGTGAGTGATTGGGGTGAGGGTGACTGGGATGGGGGAACAGCAGGGAGAGAAAAAAAATAAAAATAAAGATAAGTTTAGTGTTAAGAAAAGCACGGTGTAGTTCACGGGTTGTCACAGACGAGACAAAGAAAGACTAAGACCACATGCATGTCGTACAAGGCGACTAATGTGAGGTTGTGCATGAGGTTGACAACCACATCATGTTAAACAAATTGATAAAGAAACCACCTTGCGAGAGCATGTGAACGCTTTGTGCAGTCTTCCTGTAAGTGAACAAGTGACAGTTGTAGCTCCATGCTCCATCAGGAGCGCAAATGGAAATGATGATGGTGGTGGCGGAGCCGGTGGCGAAGATGGCGACGGTGTTGACGGCGACGATGAAGATGACGATGATAATGATGATGCAAGCGACGATGCTAAAAAATTGTTTGATTATTTTTTAGCAGTCGACATTCACAGAGTAACATTTATGATCAAAGAGGTCATTCAATAAAAGCATTACACGCCATGGTGCTAAACTCGCCTCCAGGTCTAGCTCTGTCCCAAAGTTAATTTACTTTTGGTGTTTGCTACTCAGTCTGAGTCTGTTCATTTCTCGTCTGTCCACATGAAAAATGCGATACGTTGTTTGGCTGAATGCATATATAAGCCATTAGAACACACTTTATTTTATATTTTGAGCCGCTAACACGGCAGTTTGGTTCTATCGCAGAGTTTTTTATTTCGTTTTGTTTTGTTTAGGCATGACAACAGTGGTAACAATTAGTACAATTATGGTTTACGATCAATTAATCGACACACACAAACATGACAAGAAAATGACTGCAGTGAACAATGATGTGCTCTTTTTGCTGCATATCCTGATGACGGCACTCTTTCTTTTGTCGTCATTCCAATCCTGCTCATTCCATTTCGTCTTCACTGAATCTTTGTAGTCAAACTCATCTCAGTGCATTGGCTATGAAGCTAAGGAGCAACCCGTCAAAAATGACGTGAGGAGTATTTAAAGGCTATGGAATGACATTTTACTAATTAATTAACAGCTCTTTAATCGCAAAATGTTTTCTGAATGTACTGATAAATTTTTTTTAAATCTTACCTTGGTACGTATAAAAACATGCAAAAAAGTTCCCAATAAAGCTTTGATTTCCACGTCTTCAAATATAAGGGCGAATCGATTTGGGCGACTAAATCAGTAATTATTTGGCCTAAATGAGACGTGCCCCCATAAAATTCACTTAAACCTCTTAAATCTATTGCTTGTGATGATTCCTTTCCTATAGCAATGTATAATGAATTGCAAAGATCCGTTGTACTATACATTTTCATAAACTATATTCATTATTTACTGCTATAAATAAATCTAAGACAGAGATACATGTTTAAATGTACCGACGATACGTTTTGCTAGGAAGTCTGTGTACTGTGAATACTGCACCACGAAAAAGGGTTAAGTCTGCAAGTTCTTTCAATGGGTGTTCAATTCAGTTTTCACAGTGCAATGCCTGAATAATTTCAACGACA
>JAMPIV010001031.1:85000-140000 GCA_024509875.1 Oreohelix idahoensis | reverse complement strand
ATAAATTTGAAAATAGCTTTATCATAGTTGCGGTATTCAGGTGTATGTGTGGTCGTATTAAGAACGACCTTTCTCAAACGATATTTCCCCCTTACAGGAAGAAAATGATTACATACAAAATCAATTACCTTAATTGTTGAAACAAGATATTTCCTTATCGATTACTCAGAAAGCTTCATTTCATTATCCGATTACCAGGGAAAGATAAAGATGTTGAGCCACAGACAGCTGCTGCTGCTGCTGCTGCTGACGGATCCAGCGGCCATGGGAACAAGACCCTTTGGCACTGTAAAGCTGGGGTGTCTGTGGACTTTCCTACCAACCCGGTCAGAAGCTAATCGGCATCATAGCTCCTTCCCATCCACAGAGGGTTCGTTTTGCAGAGGAAGACTCCTAGACTCAGCGACAGATTGCACCAGGCCCACTATGGCGTGTGTGCATTGTCCTGAGGTTTGATTCTCCCAACCCTGCCGAGACAACAGCCGGCACGAGTAGCCAGGCTACAGACAGTAATGAACCTGCACCGGGGCGTCAGAGGTGGTCAGTCAACAGCCATTAATGGGCTTTGTTAGACTGCTTAGGCTTGTGTACCTTGCCCCGAGGGGGCTCTAGTGCCACAGCCATCACCCCTATCCGCCCGTGGACGTGCTGTGGTGGCGAAGCCACCGCCTTTACCAGTATGCCGAAGAGACGTCATCTGGACGGTCACAGAGCGCTGCCCCGTCTGGACTGGGAGGACCCGGCGTCCGGGACCACACACGGTCTCTTCGGGGCAGTGCTGGCCTGCACACTTAAGTTCATCTCATAATCGGTACCGACGAGATGAGATTAATGCCCAAACTTGCCCTCGTGTGTACTCTCCTTCTGCCGCTATAACACCTTTATTTTACCGAGACGTCGGTCCAGCCAAAACTCATTCGGGACCGAGGGTCCGCGAAGAAGAGAAATCTGGTACAGGCACATAACCCATTTGCTGCCTCAGCCGCGCTGGGAGGTCTCGGCAACCGGGACCACACACAGCCTTGAGAGGACAAAGATCGCCTGCGACGGAGCCACAGACAGAAGCAGGGAAGTTAAAGACAAGGGAGAGAACTATTCTGTGTGCGTGTGTAGACGTTAACTAAAATGTAAAGTATTTTATGTAACAAATCTTTGTCAACGGAAGTAGGGAAAACAATTCTTCAGTGTTACATAAAGTTAATCCTATCGTATAGATCAACAAGTAGTAAACAAGTAGGAAAATCCATAGCGGTCACAGACACGTGACTTCACATACATATGTTATTAATAACAAGGACAGCTAAACAGAATAATGAGGATGTTTTGAAAGAAGAGTTTGCACAAAGGAAGCTCATTACTTGTATCAGAAAGAAACTATTACACAAAGGAAGCTCATTACTTGTATCAGAAAGAAACTATTACACAAAGGAAGCTCATTACTTGTATCAGAAAGAAACTATTACACAATGGAAGCTCATTACTTGTATCAGAAAGAAACTATTACACAATGGAAGCTCATTACTTGTATCAGAAAGAAACTATTACACAATGGAAGCTCATTACTTGTATCAGAAAGAAACTATTACACAATGGAAGCTCATTACTTGTATCAGAATGAAACTATTACACAAAGGAAGCTCATTACTTGTATCAGAAAGAAACTATTACACAATGGAAGCTTATTACTTGTATCAGAAAGAAACTATTACACAATGGAAGCTCATTACTTGTATCAGAAAGAAACTATTACACAATGAAAGCTCATTACTTGTATCAGAAAGAAACTATTACACAATGAAAGCTCATTACTTGTATCAGAAAGAAACTATTACACAATGGAAGCTCATTACTTGTATCAGAAAGAAACTATTACACAATGGAAGCTCATTACTTGTATCAGAATGAAACTATTACACAAAGGAAGCTCATTACTTGTATCAGAAAGAAACTATTACACAAAGGAAGCTCATTACTTGTATCAGAATGAAACTATTACACAACGGAAGCTCATTACTTGTATCAGAAAGAAACTATTACACAAAGGAAGCTCATTACTTGTATCAGAAAGAAGCTATTACACAAAGGAAGCTCATTACTTGTATCAGAAAGAAACTATTACACAAAGGAAGCTCATTACTTGTATCAGAAAGAAGCTATTACACAAAGGAAGCTCATTACTTGTATCAGAAAGAAACTATTACACAAAGGAAGCTCATTACTTGTATCAGAAAGAAACTATTACACAAAGGAAGCTCATTACTTGTATCAGAAAGAAACTATTACACAAAAGAAGCTCATTACTTGTATCAGAAAGAAACTATTACACAAAGGAAGCTCATTACTTGTATCAGAAAGAAACTATTACACAAAGGAAGCTCATTACTTGTATCAGAAAGAAACTATTACACAAAGGAAGCTCATTACTTGTATCAGAAAGAATCTATTACACAAAGGAAGCTCATTACTTGTATCAGAAAGAAACTATTACACAAAGGAAGCTCATTACTTGTATCAGAAAGAAACTATTACACAAAGGAAGCTCATTACTTGTATCAGAAAGAAACTATTACACAAAGGAAGCTCATTACTTGTATCAGAAAGAAACTATTACACAAAGGAAGCTCATTACTTGTATCAGAATGAAACTATTACACAAAGGAAGCTCATTACTTGTATCAGAAAGAAACTATTACACAAAGGAAGCTCATTACTTGTATCAGAAAGAAGCTATTACACAGAGGAAGCTCATTACTTGTATCAGAAAGAAGCTTTTGCACAAAGGAAGCTCATTACTTGTGTCGTGCTTAGATAGGTTTAAAGTTATGTAAGGTACCGCCTGAGTATAGGAGATGGCGATAGTACGACGTGAGAAGTAAAGATGTAAGAAATAGATTTTCACGAGTGAATAGTTAAGGAGAAGATCTGTCTCTGGACTGAGTAGTTTCTCTAGTCTCGCCTATCTAAACGACTATAATTTAGTATAAGACAATTTTGCAACCCCCCCCCCCCCCCCTATATTGAGAAATATAAGTTACCTAAACATTCACACACACACACACACAGCTATGTGACAACAAGACACACAAACGTGAAAAACTATGGTGAATTTGGGTATGGGTCTGACCAACACACACAAAGTTAGTTCTTTTGTTGTTTATTATCACTAAACTTTACAACATCGAATATCTAAAAGAGACAGATCAAATACATCAGAATTACATGCATAGAAAAATAGCAGAATACCTATGCCCTCCCCTCATTGAGAAGAAAAGAACCCAACAAGTAATAACCCCAAAGGTTAAAGGTTAGCACTAGGTTACAGTATAGACAGTAAAGAAAGAATACAGTTCCCACTAAACGTTATCCAATAAAATTAAACAATAGTCAAACAGAGTGCATGTGATACAATGTTTCCTGTACTAAAGAAAATATTTCACTCTCTCTCTCTCTCTCTCTGTCATACGTGGCCACACAATCTCGCTTCTTACCCTATTCTTGGTGAAACAATCTGTTGGACGTATAATCCATGAATATGTATTTAAGGTCCGGAGTATTTATCGTCTGAATTGGGCCCCAGTCCCTCCTTTCAATAATTAAATTTTATAAGGGGAACGCCTAATTTGGTGGTTGATTTTCCTGGATAAATCCTGTCACCTTGGACAGTTAATGCCGAGACTCTCTGAGATCTGGTGTTCACAGTAAACAGTAGAAAAAACCTCTGATTGCTAACAAACTGTTAATTATTGTTACTTAATGATGATGGTAAATCCTATCGGCTGGCTCTGGTGATTGCCGATTCTGAAATAGCGTAACTCTTCTGGATACAAATCCACTTGTATACGACTATCAGAAGTCGGGAGAACAGTTATTGGTATTACTCCACAATGGGCTGATAAAAATGCAAAAAAATCATATCTGGGTATTTGTACGTCCAGTTAAAATTTACTATTAAAATGTTCGTTAGTCTCTGTGGCCTGTCCTGTTCACAACTGAACTTGGAGGCGTGTAAGCCAACAGAAGACAACTTTAATCCAATCAGTAAAATGGATACAAGGCCCAAGATAAAGCCAAATAAAAAACCGCTGGTCGCCGTTGATCAGGTCATGCCCTAAGGATATAACAACATTATGAAAAAACTACTTCTAATAATATCTACATATATATATATATATATATATATATATATATATATATATATATATATATATATATATATATACATATATATATATATATATATATATATATATATATATATACGGAAGGGGACGAGACGATCTCTCATCCTCTCCGTCAGTCCTGATTAAAGTTAAAAAGCGCATGTTGTGTCTAGCCTATCCTATCGCGCGTCGCTTAGCGGGTGCAAATTTGGTTGAGGCATGCAGTCTTTTCCTTCTCCTGCTCCGGTCAACGATCAGCGCATAATGTCAATTATGATTTAATTATCCCTACGCGCACTCAACAAATATCGCCTGTCATTAATAACTATTAGATTGTCGGCGTCTGTTTGTTTAGTCGCATGATAGTCAAACACAGTCACTTAGTAAGTTACACACAATGAAATAAAAGTGAATTTTACTCCGTCAATTATCAGTCGCCTAGTGTATTAATTAGTCAACTAAACCATCTCTTTATGTGTGATAGCGGGTGATAAAATTAACATTACAACTGAAACCTCTGGAATCAAAATAGCTACACGTTATTTAATTCACTAGTTCTAACACCAAGAAAAATCACAGTGAATTTAAGATGCTAAAACTTTTAACACTTTAATAAGCTTAAGCACAAATTTATATATTACCAGAAATCCAGAAAGAAAACACCACGAACTATTAACACATCTATTCCCAATGGTTCTATGTAACGTGTTTAGACTCTCCGAAAAAATTCTGAGCGACTCTGATAACAGATTTGAGAAAGACGCAGTTTATATACGATCATGTTGTTATGATCTCTAGAAGATGTGAATTCTCACACTCTGTTTCCCAGCAGAGATATCTGAAACTACTTTTCCCAGATAAAGGGTTTTACGGTCGCTTCTGTCGGCCGTTGCAATCGACAACAGAAGCTTAACCCGTGTAGCGGCTTCCTTCCGAGATTTTCCCTGTTTCTCGAGATCACTGAGTTATTTTTCCCTGTAAGTACGAACATCAAAGGATTAGCTCCCCGTATAGAGAATCTTCAAAGACCGTTACTCTTCCACGTGTTTTCCACGTGCGATCTGCTCGTTATCGTAATATCGCGTGAGAAACTCGCGTAAACGAACGTGGTTCGCCCCCTGCTATGAATGACAGGTTGCGAAGTTGGTAAACGAGCTCGTTTGTTATGGTCAAGCAAAAAGAGGCGTGGATTAAAAGGTGAGTCAGACAGGCCGAGAAATGCGTGACTTAGTTAGCGAATCTTAAAACTACGCCGAGGTCACTAAGGCGGTAGGATACAGGAGGCTATATTTCCATTATACGTCACAACTTGTATCAGAAAGAAGCTTTTGCACAAAGAAAGCTCATTACTTGTATCAGAAAGAAGCTATTACACGAAGCAAGCTCATTACTTGTATCAGAAAGAAACTATTACACAAAGGAAGCGTATTACTTGCATCAGAAAGAAACTATTACACAAATGAAGTTCATTGCTTGTATCAGAAAGAAACAATTACACAAGGAAAGCACATTACTTATATCAGATAGATACTATTACACAAATGAAGCATATTACTTGTATCAGAAAGAAGCTATTACATGAAGGAATCTTATTACTTGTATCAGAAAGAAGTTACTACACAAAGGAATCTTATTACTTGTATCAGAAAGAAGCTAAAGCACAAATGAAGCTTATTACTTGTATGAGAAAGAAACTATTAAACAGAGGAAGCTTATTACTTGTATCACAAAGAAGCTATTGTACAAATGATGGTTATTACGTGTATAAGAAAGAAGCAATCCCCATTCTTTTGGCATGATACGAGAAGGTGATAGCTGGAATATATTGTAACAACAGGAAAGAGTGAAGGAAACGGAAATAGAAGGCGACAAAGAGGGAAGATAATGGACAGTTTGATAATATAGCATAGACAGAAATCAACAACAGAATTGATAAACACCACTGGCAGCAGGATGTTGTGGAGAGACATGATCGCCTACGTCCAGCTGACATGGTATTTGAAGAAGTGTTTGTATTGTGTGTGCGTGTGTGTGCGTGTGTGTGTGTGTGTGTGTGTGTGCGCGTGCGTGCGTGCGTGCGTGCGTGCGTGCGTGTGTGTGTGATTTGGTTTTGGTTTGTGTGTTTTTGTTTTGTTTTGTTTTTTTAAACATATTTTTCTAGCACTAAAATGCAAGACAAGAACGAATTATACGAACTGGTGTCACGGGTTGCCTCCCCTTTGCTCTGCAGTAGATGTCCAGCAGTGGCCAAAACTCAAGAGTAACTAATGTGGGTCTTCAAAGGTGTCTACCTTTGCACAAGATTACTCTTGGCAGACTTGTAGATAGAAGGAAAATGATGCTTCTACCTCAAGGGTGTGTTCATTAGATATTTCAGATGTCAAGAACAGTGCTGCATGAGGCGGGGCAATGTTAACTTTAGTATCTGAACCGCTGCCTACTATGAAGATGGTTATGCAATACTTAATGTTAGCTCGCTCAAGCCCCCAGCTGATATAATTCAGCGAAATTCCTCCTATTATTTATTTGGCTCTGTAGATGTAACTATATGTATTAAAGATTTTAGATCATACACGCGCTCTCTTATCTATAAGAACTGAATCAATTATGAATTTGTAAAATAACATATAACAAATTTAATAATCAATTAGTCTTTAACACATTAAAATATATATGGATGAAGGGGGTTTAGGGGGTTTAAAAACTTTCGTCACTGAGTCGTGCTTTGGGTCTGATGAAAATTTTCCGTTGCTTTCGCCTGTTTAAAAAAAACTTAACTTGCTGAGTACTGCAATGGTTGGTTGTCAAGTCTTTTGTGATGAGGGCTCGGCTCTAGAGGCGTCTAGGTGAACTTTACTCCTAAAGTCAAGGTTGGTGTCTTTACAACTCGTCCACAGTAGATAGTTAGTGTCGAACCCAGCTCTTGAATCACAAGATAGTGGCGAAGACTCTTACTTCAAACTGGTCTCTTGTAATTTGTAGCTGCATACCACGAACAGTAATGTAGTCTCGTACCACGAACTTTATAGAAACAATAAAAGAACAAATGCCTCTGCTAAGTAAATTGTGGTCGGAAGATTAAACAGGCGCTTTTTCTCGCTGTCCACCCGCCAATTTTAGCCTCTCTGAATAATTATTCTCCTTGAGTATACACAGTATAACTCAGGGAATATGATTAGAAATCACCGTTATTCTTCTGGTTACCTAAATTGGGAAAATGTGTCAAGAGAGCGCGAGTGCAATGGCTTTTGCCTGAATTAACATTATCAAGTTACATATTTCTCACAAAATGATACTATACATACTGTGCACGTGTGATATAATCATCACTCACTGCTCCATTCGTAGTCTGGGGTTACATCTGCTGTCGGTTTTCTGTACGACTAGCAAGAAGCAATCACCAGCGCTTGCTGTAGTGGTATATGAATATACAATTTTCATATGTTGAGGTTGCCAGCCTCGTATGACTTGTATAACCACTTAGCAAGTAACATGTCACATTCACTTTGTAAAATATATGTTCACAACTTACCTCAAATATTGTCTACAATCTCCAGGCACAGTAAAATGGACACAGCAACGCTGATTCGATGCTTCGAACACTTGGTCTGGGTATTTTTTAGTATTCCTCTTATGACTTGTGCTTCTGATTCCTTAAGTCTCCAGTCTTTGTATTTGAAATTGCCGGTTCTCTTTTAAGTTATATCTGGTCCCTTTTAATTTTGGAATTTTTTGTCCGATCCTTATCTCTGGCTCCGGGGAGTTGTTACTTGACATTGTTGAAACTGCAGTCTGATTTGTGTCTCAAACTTTGCTAGTGTGACAGAGCGAAGACGATGTGTGAAGAAGAATAAGAATTCGTGTGTAATGTTGTCGTCACTCTCTCCGGCCTACTTTCACACGCGCTCCGCAGTCACAGAAAAACTCTCTTGATGACAGGGGTCCCATTTTTATTAATGAAACCCTATCAGGTAGCATATGAATCATACTGAAAACAATGTTGTCCACAAGTTTACTTTCTAGGTAATTCCTATGCAACACTGTATAACCTAGCTATTTGGGTATTCTCTACGTAACACCATATAACCCAGCACAGACTGCTGGACTCTCTGAAATAAAATAAAAAATAAATAAACTAGTATCTTTCTAATGGACAAACATCATATACGTAATAATACATACATATGTGTGAAAACTTGCAAGTATATGCGCTTATATGTCCATGTGTGTGTGTGATGTGTGTGTGGTGTTATACGTGTGTGAAAATATGCTAGTAGATGTGCCTATGCGTCCATGTGTGGGTGTGTGTTGTGTGTGGTGTTTGTGTGGTGTTTGTATGTATGTGTAATCAACAATAAACATATCTCAGTCAACAATAATGCCTTCATACTCCTGCTAATTACTAACTACATCATCACGCGAGAGAAAACGTAAATGAAACACTTCTATCTATGATGAAATATTATACACAGCGCACTGGTCTAAATGACACCATTTGATCAGGCCTAGTTGCTCTAAAGAACACGCAGATATATATATATATATATATATATATATATATATATATATATATATATATATATATATATATATATATATATATATATATATATATATATATATATATATATATATATATATATACACTCTATTCTTCCAGCTCTATACTAAATGTAATAGGCATAGGCTACTCACGGAGTCAGAGGGTACGCTAATCTTCCTCTCACAAAAATCACTGATGTAAAATTACGGTTTTATATGTGTTAGTTCTCAAAAATATGTGTTTTCCTCTGGTGTCAGACAGCGCCGAGATGTCTAAGACCAAGGGCCGTCTCTCATTACATCTTCTGCGTCTCACACGTTTGTCTTCCTTTCAGATGGCAAAGGTGTTTCGTTTTGATTGCCCATTCCTGTGTGAGAATGCCAACATGAGCACAAATATACACCGTAGACAAGATCGCCAACTATTACTCAGTCTGAAATTACACCTTTCTGGCCACACGGTCACACTAGTTTATATCTCTCATTTTCCGCTCCAGGTCCCATATGGTATTTTCGACAAACTTGCCAATGAGAGCTAATGTTTATGTTCTGCTCTCAAATGGAGCCAATGGTAAGCTTGGAACTGGGTGTGGTTAAGTATTAATCTAATTTTCCCCCGCGTGTTTAAAATTTAGACTCATGACCTATCTTTTTCAAAATAAGGCCGTAATCCTTCCTTTTGCATTTGTACAAACTTACAAACATATCTGTGAACTCATTTCCTGACTAATACCTTCCGCCAATATTGTCTCCTCTGACAGGTTATCTGTACTATTGATACAGAGACGGACCATCGGGAGCGATTACCTTATTATCGCCTGTGTTTTCGTACATTTCCTGGACGGATTTCTTAGACAGACAATCTGGCTTTCTTTCCGTCGATCGTGCGAGACCACCTTGTGTCAACAATGATTTCCTGTGACCTTCTGCATTACACGACACTGGGCGATAAAATTATAATCTGCCAGACTGTCTAATTAGCGTTGTAATACTACAATTCACATGGCGACAGGTAAACAAGTCTGAGAGTAACTAGGCAAGAATGTAGGTGCATAAAATATGCCAAATCACAGGACGATGAGTGAGGAAAATGAAGAAATAAGTTCATAATGCAGGAGAGAATGAAAATGATGTAAAAGACCACAACTGATTTCATCACAACTGGCATCTTTCACAACATTCTCATTACTCGTTTTAGTTTACATTCGAGGCGGTTAAACATGAGAAAATAGTCAACATTATAGAAAATAAATACATGGATGGCAAAGACCTGAGAATAATAAGGAACATGCATTGGCAAAAACCTGGAAGTACACGAATTTGCAGCCGATTAGGCACGTTGTAACAAAGACAACCAGGTGCTACACATGATTTCGTGGTGTCTCCTGAACTCACAGAAATCTAAAAGTATACGAAACACTAAATACAGAGTAGTAAATAAATTTAAGACCCGGAGTTAAAGGGAAACAGAAAGAAATTATCAAGACGTTAGAAATCCGTTTGAATCAAGATTGGACGAGCAACACTCGTTCAAAGTAGTCAAGTATAATGATCAGGTCACGGACTTAAGACAAGACATGTTCACTGCAATGGTCATGGCTGTTGAGTTAGGTGCAAGAGGTCTAGCTGCTGCCTCGGTGTATGATCCACTGAAACTGTTGGGTTTGAAAGGACAGTCAAGATCAAGGGCACTTAAGAGACTCAGTGAAACTGCGGAAAGGGCATTATGCTGGCTGTGGAACAACCGCAACGGGCTGTGAAATTCAGGACAGTAATTTATTTTCAACATAAGGTTTACTTTCACAATTTCCTCCAACTGACAGAAAAACTGAAGTGAAGTTGAAAGCTACAGCCAAGGTGGAGTTGGTTAAATTATCTGCACATGACAACAGGAGGCTAACACTTGGGAGTCATGACCCAAATGGGCCCCAGCACTTTTTTTTAAGAGTGTAAAGGAGTTTAAGGGGCCGAAACATTTGATCGACGGAGGGACCTCTCCTGATGATCAGATTGCCTCCTGTTGTATCACGCTGCATAGAGTTTCCTATTATAACCATCGAAAGACAAAGACCTGAGAATAGTATAGAATTTCTTTTGGTAAGAACAAAATTAGCTAAAAAAAAACAATTGGCAACCAAATAGGAAAGTTTCGGCAGATGAAACTTGGTGTAAGGCAGGTAGGCATATGTATTTGTCACCTGATCTTACAGAAACAATGGTAATCTTGAAGAAGCGGACTTTTCCAGAATGCACTTTCAAAGTATATATAGGACAGACTTCAAATCTGTCAATAGATTCAAATACCTGAGCACATTAATGAGGTCAGATAGAAGATGCACCTGAGACATGACATGTCGAATGACCCAGGCAACAGATGTATTCCATACAATGAAACATATTTTATGAAACAAGTCTTTGTCAAAGGGATCAAGAATTAGAGTAATTCAGTGTTACATAGAGCTATCCTGCCATACGGAAGCGAGTCAAGGACACTCAATTATCAAGCTATAAATTCACTGGAGGATACAAAGATGTAAGACCGTTGAGTGGCGCGGTTGTTAGACCGCTTGCGTTTCGAATCAAAGTTACTCGGTTCGTAACCTGGTCGCACCCAGCTTCTGACCCAGCTGTAAATAGGTGCTGACTCTGCTCCTGAGTTAGCAAGGCAAAGGCAGCGATAATGGAAAATCAGTCACCCCCTCCCAACTGATACAACTGAGACCTAATATTGTGAAGGCAGTATCATCTATGGGACTACCTTTCTTACCGAGATGTGGTCTTACAGAAGATTTTTAAGGATACCACGGATAGCTAAACAGAGCAATGAGGATTTCTTAAAAGATGTAAAAGAACGTTGCTCTTATATTACAGTAAGAAGTGCACGGCCGATGAACATGAACGAGAAAGCGCAAGAATACATTGTGACAACCGGAAAATATTATAAATGATACAGAGGATGAGAAATAAAGAAAACAGTTCGACAGTTTAACGTAGTAGCATAGAAAGTCAGCCAACAACAGAACTGATACACAACAATGAGAACTAGAAGTTGTGCAGAGGCATGATCGCCAAAGCCGTGTCACAAGAACATGAAAAGTGCTGCTTGCTGCTGTGTCACCATCATCGTGTGCAGAAGAAAGAGAAAGGAGAAGAAAACGAACAAACTACATTATGTATTTTATGATGCTCAAGAAATGGGGCATTACGACATTTTTACATTTCTGCCCTGCAGACTTCAATTTAGCAAATTAGAAACATACAATTAAAAATGAAGAAAAATTAGAATTAAAGAGGAAAGGAAATATTTTTAATCAGGCAGTTACAGTGAGCAAAAGTTGGGTTCTCGTTGACATCAGATGAAATATTCAAGTTTTGATGTTATGGACTTCCAAAATGTTCTCTTATATCCTATGTCATGCAATGATGGACAACTTTTCAGATTCTTGATAGTGCTTTCATGCTTAACTCAATATAGTCCTCTTACAATCAGTCAATCAGCCAATACCCTTTAGCTCCCCAAGGAACATAGGCCTTCAACAAACACATGCCAAATCTTCCTGTCCCGTGCCATCCGCTCAAATTCTTTCCAAGTTTTCCTCATCATTTTTACTTCTATCTCCAGTTCTCTTCTTTGTGTGTTTTTTTTTTCCTTTGGTCTACCTCTGCCTCTCTTTCCCTGTGGATTCCAGTACAAGAACTGCCTTGTAATGCTATCAACAGGAGTCCTCTTACCCATCTACCTTTATCTATTTTTTTTCAGTAAAGGCTTTCCAAAAACACGTTATGTCTTATACACGCAATTATATGTTACATTCTCGTTTGATTTTGTTTATTTATTTAATTTTTTTCTCAGGGTCTCTATCAATTCCTGCATGTCCAGGACCTATATGCTTCTTAAAAAGGTTCAATTCTTCGTTTTCCGGAATGAACACATATCACTGATACGGGATTGCTTCCCCTGCTCAGCAGTGATGGTCCAACAATGGCCAGAATTTAGAATGCACAATAAGGGTTTTCAAAGGTATCTACTTTCGCTCAAGATTACTCTTGGCAGAGCTGTAAATAGAAGGATGGTGCTTCTATTTTAGGGAGTCATCATAGGATTTTCCAGAAATAAAGCACAACGCTGAATTTATCTCAGCGGTTGTGAACTTAGAATCTTCCCGCCTCTTCGATGAGGATAAAGATATATTGCTCTAATCTGAGCCCCCAACTAAATTATTCAGGAAAATATTTAGTAGCTCTGTTGTATTATATATTTAAGATAACTGATTCATACGTGTGCTCTTCTCGCTGTAATAATTAAATCAACTATCAATTTGTAAATACATATAACAGATTTACTAATACGTTATTGCTTAACAAGAGTAAATAAATAAATGAAATAGGGAGTTTTCCTCACTGAAAATTAAAAGCAAAGGTGATTTGGTTTGATGTGGAGTGAGCTTGATTTGACCGGATTAAAATAACTTAGCTGGCCAGATGTTGAACTGGTTTACTGTCTGCTCCGTCAATGGACTTCTTATGTGGTGAGGGCACGTCCCAGTCGTTGTTGCAGGGGTAACTGCTCC
This sequence comes from Oreohelix idahoensis, assembly GCA_024509875.1. Lineage (NCBI taxonomy): Eukaryota > Metazoa > Mollusca > Gastropoda > Stylommatophora > Oreohelicidae > Oreohelix > Oreohelix idahoensis. Next base: position 126,727 of record JAMPIV010001031.1, on the reverse strand, counting down.
GAATGTCAAGACAAGGATCTTCACAACCCGTCAGAGGCAGGCATTTAGCGTAAACCACAAGCTCTTGATCCACAAAGACGTATCAAGCTGATACCACACACTGGTATCTACAGATTGTACCGCAAACTTAATATCTTTCTACTACATGAATAAATGAGAAACTGCATACCTCACTACTTTTCCCCCATGATGCATTTTGAGATCTGCTCTAATCCTTTATTTCTACATAATCTTTATCATTTTCTAAACAATATATCTTTTACTTCCTTACCGTTTTGTCGCCTGTGTAGCATAGGTCTTCAATTAGTTTATTCCAGGGCCTGTTGTGCAATCTAGTAATGATCTTTGCCTATTGTCATACCAGTTGCATATTTAGTAATAGGGCTTCTCTTACCCTAATTGTTTTCCTAAACCATTCTGGATGCTAAGAACATTTTTTTTCTTTTCTTGGTCGTATTTATAAACGTTAGAATATGTACCTGTGTTGACAAACAATAAACTATGCATCATTTAGAATAGATAATGATAAAGTGGCTTATGTGGCTTGTTCCCGGGCCGGTTCAAAGATTGAGCCCCTAGATAGATGCCTCGCGTCAAGTTACCCAACCCTGAAAAAAATGTCTCTTAATCACGCCACTGCTTCGTACAATATTTCAAAGTTCTTTTTTTCAAACTGCTTCTTCTGTTCTTCTTATTCTTCTTCTTCTTTGATCCTTAGCCGCCGATCGTCAAAGCAGTCAGTGGCCATCACGCCTGGTGGCGTCTTGTAGGGCAGCAACAAATTGATTCCACTTTGCTCGGTCGGTGGCCATCCTTCGAACAGTGCCCCAACTCTGGTTCATTCTTTGCATCTCAGCCTCCACAGTCCTCCGCCAAGTTGTTTTTGGTCGGCCTCTCTTTCGTTTTCCTTCAGGGGTCCAAAGCATAGGTGTTCTTGTGATGTCATCGGGGTCTCTAATGAGGACATGGCCAACCCAACTCCAGCGTCTGCCAGCTATGATGTTGTGCATGTCCTCTTACTTGCTCAGAGTAAGCAGATCTTGGTTGGTGATGGTATTCGGCCAAAAGATTCGGAGAATTTTTCTTAGGCAGGTTGTGTTAAAAAAAAAAAAGGACAATTTCGACATTTCCTTCTCTGTAACTCTCCAGCATTCCGCACCAAAGAGAAGCACAGAAAGCACACAGCTCTGATATAATCTTAATTTTGTGCTTGTGCTGTATTGGGAGGACTTCCAGATGTTATTTAGACTAAAAAAGGCTGTTCTTGCTTTGTTCATTCTGTTGTTGATGTCTTTGCTTGCTGCGCCATCTGGTGTTACTATGTATCTTAGGTATGTGAAGGTGTCTGTCTGTTCCAGTTGTTGATTCCTTACTGTTATGGGCTCGGGGTTGCTCACATTGAGTGTCATGACCTCTGTCTTCTTTATATTGATGTTCAGGCGCACCTGCTGGCTATACTTATTAAGTCTATCCGTTTTTTCCTGGATGTGTTGATGTGAATGTGCTAGTAGCGCAATGTTATCTGCATATTCCAGATCTTCCAATGTAGAAAACGTAGTCCATCTTATTCCTCTTGGACTGCCCTCTGTTGTCTGTCGCATCAGCCAGTCGTACTCCTGTCTTCACCTCAAAGGTTAGGTTGCTCTGCCCTACACTACACGTACAGTTGACATAGAGGCTTTTTATGCTTGACACTATGCAGCTTGGAATTCCATAAGCCCTCAGTATTTTCCATAAACTGTCCCTATGTATACTGTCAAAAACCTTGTCAAAATCAACGAAATTAATGTACAGCTGTCTCTGCCATTCTGAGCACTGCTCTATAATGTTCCTGAGGGCAAATATATGATCTGCACATCTTCTGTTCTTTCTAAATCCTGCTTGTTCTTTCCTCAGTTTGTTGTCTACTGCTTTTGAAATTCTCTGTATAATTATCCTGCCTAGTATTTTGCTGGGAACTGAGAGAAGAGTGATTCCTCTCCAATTATTGCAGTCTGCAAGGTCTCACTTCTTGGGCAATTTGACAGTTATTCCTTTGTTCCACTCCGTTGGTGTTGTCCCTGTTTTCCAGACTTGTGCAAATAGTGGCTCAAGTAGTTCTGCTGCTAGCTCAGGGTCTGTCTCAGGGGCAGGATGGTCGGACAGACCTAGGTCCCCAATTCTTTACCCTTTTAAATAAAGTTATGTCCATCTATCTCTCCTACTGATTCTGCTCTTGGGTTAAGGAGGGCAAAGAAATAACACCAAGTCTCACCTCCTTCAATAGCAGACTGTCAAATACTTCATGAGGCTTGATACCATGCCACCTAATCTGATTATGCTTGAAATCATAATTTACTGTACTTTTTTTTTTTAATTAAATTTTATTATAATGTTTGTTTAATTAACAATACTTAATTTTTTTATGACTGCATACTGTAAACGCACGCTGTTAAATTACCTTTATAATGTTGCATGCCTTCATATTAATGCTTTAATTAACATGTGGGTTGAAAGGATATAATATGCACGATAAATGAGAGTGGAAGGGCAGAATGTTAGACGGGCCTGCGCGCTCAATTCTTAACCCTTCGAAAATAAAGTTTGTTCGTTCGTTCGTTCTTAAATAGCTCTGCATTTAAGATATCGTGGCCAGGCGCTTTTCAATTCTTTTGTTCTTCTTCTACTTATTATTATTAGTATCTCTCTCCCTCTCACTCACTCACATTCACTCACTCTCTCTCTCTCTCTCTCTCTATCGCTCTCTCTCTAGCTTGTACTATATATCTCATCCTCCTGCTATTTTATTTTTCTCTCACTCTTTTGAATCTTCTTAATTCTTTATTTTCTTCTCATTTCGCAACTTCCAAATGCTTTGCCCCCCGGGCTTTTCCTGCATACACAATCTTCTCCCTTTTCGGGTCACTTCTATCCAACTCTTGTCCAGTTTTAGGCCATATTTGAGATTTAGCACTTCCAATTTCCACAGACATTTTTCACAGTTCAAGAGAATGAGAGACGATGCGAAAATAAGAAAGAGAATGAGAAAAATAAGGATTAATTAAACGTCCAACATCAAACGCTGAGAAGATATTAAGAGAGGTATAAAGCTAGCAAGGACTTGATTTTTGTATTGTAAGCCTACGGGCTGAATTAGAAGTTTTGTGTGCTCACACTGGCCAGAGATCAACGGAGATTAGATCCGGGGCTGAGATTTAACATCATTGCATGCATTCCCACGACTGCTTCCTGAGCTGGATAAATTCTCAGGTTGGGTGTACTTTTCGCAGGGAAAACAATTTTGAGAACGTCATTAAAGAAAATATGATAGTCAACAAAACTATGACGTCAAAACATTGAGAATGCCTTAGTTTTAACCTTGCAATAAAAAAGCTGTCTTAATAACACCAGGTCTGAGACATTTATTTGGACGGTAAGTTTTTTCTAATATCTTATTCCTCGTTCATTCTAAAATAACCACACCTATTTTTCTGATAAAGTTAGCAGTTCCTTTCAGGCTTCCTTCGTCACCTTACAGTATTTCCCTCAACTGAGTTGAAGAAGAGCATACTGCCACCCTGTTCCTCTCAAGAAGCCGACAGTCTTGGAGGATAATTTCTACTGTTTGTTTATTCTCCCACATGAATCCCACATCTGTGCGTCCAATTTTCAGTTTGTTCAGCAGATGGTCTTCGAGTCTACAATGGCCGGCTCTTAATCCGAAAATTATCACTTGGTATCTTCTTGTGCAGTATGGTTCTGCTGTACCGGTCTTAGGGTGTTCTTTATACCAGTTTTCTATGAAGTTATTTTTCCCAATAAAACTGTCACAGCAGGAAGTGCAGTTTGGGATGAACCCACAGTTCCCTTTTAAAACTCCTAAAGACATGCGCAATACAGAGCCTCTGACAGTTCCTGGCTTTGTCGTGGCGAGACCTGTTATTACTAACAGGAGAAAAGGTTAACGGCGAGTCTCTGATGTTCTAAAACCAGAAATCACAAGTCAGATTGAACCCGTAAACTGTGGCTGGTAATTCATGTAGGAGAAGGAAATCTCTACTACACCCAAATGAGGGAGACACTGTATAGTGACGACAGATGCTAGAGAAAGACTGTCGGCTTTATAAGAGAGATACATGTGGTTATTTGAGAGCAACGATGAAGAAGAACAACTACCTGCTGCCTTGCAGGTAGGCTGGAGACAACCAAAAGCTAAGGGAAGCAAACCCAAATAAAACTGCTGAAATCTGATGTGCCAGGCCGAAAGGCGCGAATATCGGTGCTTAGCTGTAAATTGGGGCACAACGTATTTTTCGCTCAAAACAAAAATCAGACGATAAGTTTCAAATTTTATAAAAATGTGTTTCTAGACCTTTAGCTTTGGAAGTAATTATTCACATCAATCTTTTCTTCTTAATGTTCTTTTTGTTCTCTTTTTCTCATATTCATATGTTCTTCTTCTTGTGCCTCGTTAGCAGTCTTTTTCTAGTTTTCGATTATTTATTCTTTTTCTACATTTTTCTCCCAAATGTCCGTGCTTTTAAACGATCTTTTTGGGAATCCTAATGACGTTTCTCCCCATTCCTTTATGGTGTATCTCACAATTTTTGTCCACTTTGGCTTGCCACTTTATTTTCCCCTAAATCATGATTTTTTTTCCAATTTCTTTTGTAAATGTTGATTTCGTAATTATCTCCTACATCTAAATGTTGGATCAGTTTTCCTGCGTGAATTTCTGGCAAGTATTTTATCAAAGCAATCTATTACTTAACAGGTGGAGCTACAGTTAAACTCTATTTTCATAGATAATTACAGGATTTAAATTAAAATATTTCCACGTCGTATAAAGTGGAAACAGAACGAAGATGGGGAAAGCTCAGCTCGGGTGAAGTATGGTGTGGTTTATCCCACGAGGCCGCTACTGTAGCCACGAAGGCCGGTCCAGGTCACCCTGTAAAAGTCACTGACCAAATTGGCAATAGCGCTGCTGTGATTGGTCCAGCAAGCCAACATTGGTTATTCTCAAGCGTTCATTGAGGTGAACCAAAGACAAAATCTATTTCTGAGAAGTCTAAATCGGAGCATAAACTGGTGGATAACAACGAAAGTGGTCACTGCATCAGTGAAACCAGGGCTGTGGGGTCGGGAGTCGGATCCGTGGAGTCTGTAGTGGAATCAGAGTCGGTAAAAAAATATGTCCAGACTCCGAATTTTATGCCACAAGACTGGTAAAAATATGTAGTCGGGAGTACGCTTCAGAAGTCGGAGTAGGACTTTTTGGCCGACTCCATAACCCTGTGTTAAACGAAAAAGTAAAGTAAGTTACATTGGAATGCCCAGGTTTAACTTACAACAATAATGGTTATGCTTAAGTAAGCCTTTAATAGTAAAATGCAATTGGTTGCCGTGAGTATTTTACAGTAATATTTCCAGGACATCAAAATTTTGATAACAGAAATAAGAAATCTGATCTGACAAAAGCTTTATCATTCAACTGACAGTATCTTTGCAAAATCCCAGGTTCATTAATGAAAGAATAAGCGTTATAAAAATACATTCGTAACAGATAAGATTCTCAGAAAAGCATTGAATTATTTATAGGACAAGTATAATTTCATAAGAAAATACAATTGTCACAGTCAAAATACAATTGTCACAGTCAAAATACAATTGTCACAGTCAAAATACAATTGTCACAGTCAAAATACACCCGCTTAGAAATTGTTCTGACAATCGATTTTAACATACAAGGTGTTTCCAATTATGTATACATACTTTAAAATTTATATTTCATGAACAACATAAACCATTTAAATTTTCTTTATCACACTTTAAAGCTAAGAGATAGACGATTTTTTATTTTTTTTCACAATGAAGTAATTTTGTTTTCTGTTTCAGATATATGAAAAATGGCGAAGAATACTCAATTAAGTTTCAAAGAAAGAAAGACAATTCTAAAAGAATTGTAGATCAGCTGGTGAGAGATGTCGCTCATGTATTCACGCCGATGGTTCACATTTTTAACATTTAAACTAAATTTATGTTTTTGTGAAAAAAAAAACAACTGTCTATCTCTTAGCTGTAAAATAAGATAAAGAAAATTAAAAATTAGTATGCTGTTCACGGAATATTAAATGTTTAAAGTGTGTATAAACGGGCTGATCACCCGTTTGCCAGTCACTTTGATTACGGAAACAACAACAAGCGGATTGATTTGTCGTTGCCCTAAAGACGCCATTAGGCGTGATGGGAACAACGGCAAAGAAAATCTATTTGCTGTTGCCCTTAAGACGCCACTAGGCGTAATGGCCACTGACTGCTTTGCCGGTCGTTGGCTAAGGACGGAAGAAGAAGAGAAAGTGTGTATACATAATTTTGAAAAACCCTCTATTTGAATACAAGAGACCATGAATTAGCAGAAAACAGACAACCAAATTATCATAGGTTTGTTCTGATTTGACTAATAAAAAACAAATAAACAGGTAAGCAACAAACTCAAAGGTATTGCCGCCGTTCCATGTTTGTCGCTGTTGTTGTTATCGCTGCCAGCGTAGCCAGACATTGCTTGGAGTTAAACCTACGAGTACAAAGATACACGAAAAGCAGTAAGGCCAAAGAAGATTTGAGGAAGAACGGCCAAACAAAATGCCAAAACAACCGATGCCTCATGGGTGGATACCTAGAAAACGGCCAAAATATAAATATGTAAAGAACAGCAGTATGCATGGAACTAGCAGCATAATCTTGTGAAACAATCTGCAGCAAAAACTACCACAGCGAATGCATTTGAATTCTTTGGATCAGGCTTCCAAGGGACCAATTACAATGATGTTTCCATGTTTTATAGGAAGCAAAAAGTGAAATGAGAAAGATGTAGTAGTAGTAGTATTAGTAATAGTAGTGGTAGTAGTAGTAGTAGTAATAGTAATTGTAGTAGTAATAGTAGTAGTAAAAGTAGTAGTAGTAATAGTAGTGATAGAAGTAGTAGTAGTAGTAATAATAATAGTAATAATAGTAGTAGTAGTAATATTAGTGGTAATAGTAATAATAGTAGTAATAGTAGTAGTAGTAGTAATAGTAGTAGTAGTGGTAGTAGTAGTAGTAGTAGTAATAGTAGTAGTAGTAATAGTAGTAATAGTAGTAGTGGTAGTAATAGTAGTAGTAATAGTAGTAATAGTAGTAGTGGTAGCAATAGTAGTAGTAATAGTATTAGTAGTAGTAGTAATAGTAGTAGTAGTAGTAATAGTAGTAGTGGTAGTAGTAGTAGTAGTAGTAGTAGTAGTAGTAGTAGTAGTAGTAGTAGTAGTAGTAGTAGTAGTAGTAGTAGTAGTAGTAATAGTAGTAGTAGTAGTAGTAGTAGTAGTAGTAGTAATAGTAGTAGTAGTAGTAGTAGTAGTAGTAGTAGTAGTAGTAGTAGTAGTAGTAGTAGTAGTAGTAGTAATAGTAGTAGTAGTAGTAGTAGTAGTAGTAGTAGTAGTAGTAGTAGTAGTAGTAGTAGTAGTAGTAGTAGTAGTAGTAGTAATAGTAGTAGTAGTAGTAATAGTAGTAGTAGTAATAGTCGTAGTAATAGTAGTAGTGATAGAAGTAGTAGTAGTACTAGTAGTAGTAGTAGTAGTAGTAGTAGTAGTAGTAGTAGTAGTAGTAGTAGTAGTAGTAGTAGTAGTAGTAGTAGTAGTAGTAGTAGTAGTAGTAGTAGTAGTAGTAATAGTAGTAATAGTAGTAATAGTAGTAGTAGTAGTAGTAGTAGTAGTAGTAGTAGTAGTAGTAGTAATAATAGTAGTAGTAGTAGTAGTAGTAGTAGTAGTAGTAGTAGTAGTAGTAGTAGTAGTAGTAGTAGTAGTAGTAGTAGTAGTAGTAGTAGTAGTAATAGTAGTGATAGAAGTAGTAGTAGCAGTAGTAGTAATAGTAGTAGTAGTAGTAGTAATAGTAGTAGTAGTAATAGTAGTAGTAGTATTAGTAATAGTAGTGGTAGTAGTAGTAGTAGCAGTAGTAGTAATAGTAGTAGTAGTAGCAGAAGTATTAGCCCTTTTAATCATGACTAACTATGAGAATGCACCCCCGGGGTGATAGCCCTCCGCTGCTTTTTTGCCTGGTGATCCTTTCTGCGTGTCCTGTTCTCTTCTACTTGTTGTGAGAGCTTCTTTTCGCCCAATCTGAGGTAGTGCCGTAGGGAGCATCGTCACTTGATGCGATCAGCAACGCTATCCTCCCAGGTTGCTGTACTTATGTCCAGTACCTTCATGTCCCTCTTACACACATCTATGAACCACAGCTGCGGTTTCCCAACTGTTCTCTTGCCATCTGCCAGTTGCCCGTAGACGATATCTTAAGGAATGCTTCAATCTTCCATGCGGCGGACATGGCCAGACCAGCCTGGTCTGCGCTGCCTAAACAGTGTATACATGATGTGAAGGCCAGCACGGGACAGAACCTCGACATTTGTCACGTTGTCCTTCCACGAAATACCAAGGATGTGCCATAGACACCATAGATGGGCGGTATTGAACATTCTTTCTTGCTTAGCATAGGTTGTCCATGTCTCGCCGCCATATAGAAGCGAGCTGGTGACACAGGCATCGAGAAATATGAGAATAACAACATTAGTAACCATGTGGGGAACTGGGTACGAAAATAACAGATGTTCATAGACTTTTAAATATTGTTGCGTCTGCAGCTTTTACGTTTCTGCGATATTAAAGATGAGTGCTTGTTTAGACTTTAAGATGATTGCTTGTTTAGACTTTAAGATGAGTGCTTGTTTAGACTTTAAGATGAGTGCTTGTTTAGACTTTAAGATGAGTGCTTGTTTAGACTTTAAGATGAGTGCTTGTTTAGACTTTAAGATGAGTGCTTGTTTAGACTAGACGGATTGAAGTGGTATGACAAGATCGCTAATGTGTAACTGATGACAAGAACCAGGCATGTGCCAGTAGAACAAGAGGTAGAACTGGAGAAAGACATAAAGGGAACGATGAAGACATGGACAGATAGCACGGGACAGGAAGACTTGGCATAAGTTTGTTGAAGGCCTATGCTCCGTAGGGAAGGGTGATGAACGAATTAAGAAGGAAGACATAAACATTTCCAAATAGGGAAGTGACTTTTCAGTTACCCTGAATGTTACGAACAGCCAAAAAAAGCACACCATAAACACTTCTACCAACAACAAAGTCAGCAAGCTAAACACGACACGCGTATCATTATTCTTGCAATTAATGCCACGTCTCCCTCACTGCTATCTTCCCTTCGTCGGGACCATAGGTCATCTTCGAAAACATCTGTCTAGAGTGACCTACTTCTGGACAATCTTCTAAATCCCACCAAAATTGGTCACGGTTTTTCGTGTTGGCTTCAAGATCTCTAGTCTTAACTTTATATATTTTTTTTTCCTTGGTCGTTCTATTTTCCGTCCCAGTGGGTTTCAATTCCAAAATCTACTTCTTTTTTTCACCGGAGGGGGGGGGGGGGGGGGGGGGGTAGGCCTATTCATTTAATTGGATTCATCATCATTACCCATCAACAATGGAGCATGGACGTTCAACTAATTCACTCGTAGTCATCTTGCCACGTGTCATTTCCACAAGGTCATTCCCTGTCCTCTATATACCTTTCATGTCTATCCCTAGTTCCCATCCCCATGCGTCTTTTAATTATTGTTCTTTATTTTTCTTACCCTGTGAACACCTGAACAATGACTGCCTTGTAATGCTACCAGTTAGTTATCTCAATGTGTGTCCTGTCCAGTGGCTGTGTCTTTTCATCACCTGTTGTGTTATTGGCATTTGTCTTGCTGTTTCCAGCGGTTTCACAATGGCGATCTTGTCATATTATTTCAATCATTCTGCTGTGTGCAGGTACTCATGTTTGAAAACCTGTAGCATAAACTACAGGTGGGAGTGTACATAAATCTCAAGAAGACAGAAGTCATCACACTCAGTGTAAGAAATCCTGTGCCCATTAAAAAAAATAAGAGGTCAAGAGTTAGAATATACAAACACACTTACATACTAGGAAACTTAGTAACACCAGATGTCTGAACAAGCAAAGCCATCAGTAACCAAATTAATAAAGCCAGAATAGCCTTTGCCAGTCAAAACAACATCTGGAAATCCTCCCAGTATCGTACGAACATTAAATTAAAAGTATATGAGAGCTGCGTAATTTATGTACCCGATCAACCACTATTTGTCTAAATGTTTTTTGTCTAAATGTTATTTGTCTAAATGTTATTAGTCTAAATGTTATTTGTCTAAATGTTATTTGTCTTGCTGTTTCCAGCAGTTCCACAAAGCTGATCATGTCATGTTATTTCAATCATTCTGCTGTGTGCAATTACCCATGCATGAAAACCTGTACTTTCCTGGTTATAGTTTTAGATGTGCTTCATGTTTCAGAGCCAGACAATAGGATTATTTTGATATTTGATTTTTGAGATTCTAATTTTTATGATCTTTTGATATCCATATATTTCACAATACAACAATAGCTTCTCTTGCCTTTTATGTTCTTATTTCTATATCATTGTAATCTCCCCCAACTTTGTCTATGTTGCCACCAAGCTATATGTTCGAATCCATGTACCGGCAGGGATGGGTCTCCGGTGTAGTCTACGCAGCATTTGCCACTTTTATTATCATAAACTTGATTACAATAAATTAATGTCAGTGAATTACAATAATAATAAGTATCATAATTGTTAAAACAACAACACGTATCTGGGTCAAACATACTACACTTTGATCTTAGCCAAAAGTCCGAGAAGCGATAGGGTCATACATATTTAAACGTGTACCATACAAAGAAATACATAAAGAAATATATGGGACTTTAAAAAGTAAAGTTAATAAATAAATCAAGAACAACAATAAAAGTGTTTTTATAATATATAGTTTAGATCAACACATTATTTCTTCCCATTCCGTTCAGTAAAAAAGACACATTGTTTATAAAAGTGGCAAACAAGGAGATTAACAGACTATCAGATCTGTTATACTTAGCCATGGCCATGCGTCTTAACATAACAGGCAGACCTTTTCTCTCTCTCTCTTTTTTTTAAAGACGAAGTAATGAAAAATAAATTAGTGGTAGCATTTTTTTTTTAATAGACCGGAACGAAAACTTGGACGAGGTTAGAACAACGATGACTGGTATGAACAGGAGGATTTATAATCTTTATGTAGAGACTTCAATGTAATCGCTGATACTAACCAGGAGCCCCATGCAGTATCCGGGTGGGGGGGGGGGGGAAGGGGGGGGGAGGGGGGGGCCCTCATGTGAGACAAAGAAAGAATGGGACTTCTGCTCCCTCTGGCATGTCGTACAAGGCCACTAATATGAGGTTGTGCATGGAAGGCTGGTGACCTCATCATGTAAAACTAATTGCTACACAGACAACCACTGCAAGAGCTTTGTACATTTTTCCTGCAAGAGTACCAGCGGCACTGGCAGCTCTATGCTCCAGAGGGAGCGAGATTGAAAAGGATGATGATGCTGACGCTGATGACGATGATGATATTGATGATAATGATGATGACAATGATGATGACTAATCAGGGACGTGAAAAGTAGAAGAAAACCACTTCCAAAAAGGAGAAATGATACCAAATTCTGTACCACGTGTTACTGGGAATCAATGCCCACTGACCACATCTTGTTACGCTATTTAGCTCAAGCGGCAAAATGTGTTGGTTTAGGTCAGCGGTTCTCAACCTCTTAACAACTACAACACAACATTTCACAGCAGGTGACGCTCGCAACCCATATCAAAATTGACAAGTAACAAGTAACGGAAAACACAAGTTTTAGCCATTCACTTTTATTACTCTTACTTAATCCACTAAAATGTCTTTAATCGGATTGTTGCTCCCGACGCTACGAATTGCAACAAAGATATACAAATGATCATAATTATTTTGTACAACGACACTATGTTCTATGATACTGTTCACACATATGTGCACGTCACAAAGTTCTATGATGCTGTTCACAATCTTGTGTACGATGTCACCAAGTTCTGTTATGCTGTTCACAATTTTGTGTACAACGTCACTAAGTTCTGACATCCTTTCACAACTGACATTTGTTAAAATTGTAATTTTAATATTTGTATAGCGGGCCAGGGGCAAGTCATTCGAGGTTCCTTCAAATTTTGATAGTTAAAATGTACCACGATGGAGGGTCGTATGCAAAATTTCAGCTCTCAAGGACATTTGAAACCTAGTGAACCAAATCCTCAAAAATTAGAAACATCCCAACAACTCTCATGTCAAATTAAATCAAAGTGTTGACAAATTAATTGCACTTAAAATTTCTTTTTTTTTTTTTAAGATAAAGGCTTAGTTAATACTTTAAAATGTCTTGACAGAGAGACAACATATATCATTCTCACTACGGTTGTGTCCTTCCGTGAACTGCATAAATAGTCCACTCTTGGAAATCAGACCAGCTTTCTTCTCTTGTGGCGCTACCCGATTCCGTCCCATTGTTATCGTTTTGCGTTGTGCTCCGTCATGATGCGCTAAGGCTCTGTATCTCGGACCCATGCGAAAAGAGATGACTGTTCCAATGCTCTTCAGTCAACGTACCCTTCTGTGGATGTCTTCAGCGCAAGCGGTTAAAAAAAAACATTATGCAATGAATATAGGAATTCAGGCAAAGGCATTCCTCTTAAAACTTCGAGTAAGGCAAACGTGAATGATACGACTCATCGTAATGTTTCTCGCGACTCAATTTTGAATCGCGTCCAGTAGGCTGAGATTCACTGGTTTCTGATTTTCTATATGAAAAACAGGGATCACCAACATCTTCAACAGACCCTCAAAGATTTTCTCCCCATTGGGTTCGCTGATGGTCCATGCTCGCATACATAGTTACAAACAATCACAGAGAAAATGAACTCTAAAGAAATGCCTGGGGTTTTTCGAGATAGGATTTTAAACAAAATAGATACTGTACAAAATAAACCAAGCAGGAATCTTTAGAAAGGATCAAATCTGGTAAAATATTACTCAGATAAATTCGGACAAAAAAATTAAGAGAAGCTTTCAGATTCTGGGCACTTGCTTAGAGAGAAGATTGAATCGTGAAGCATAGACAGGAATGCTTTTGTATAGGTGTTTGTAGGAAAAGTTTACTAACGTATTTCTGCTCGGCAATGAAAATACTGAACAACCGATCGAGCAGAAAACAAGTATTTCAATTTATTAACGTTGAACGTAATGGAACAGGACAAGGACATCAGACTCGTACAAGGCTAGCGGGTCACACGCCCAATGGTGCCACAAATAAAAGAAAAACATCAACTAACGTTATTTACAATATAAAATATGGCCAAATGTTGAGGGAAATGAGATACAAATGATTGCTACCATTACAAATCATTATATATATATATATATCTTCAAATGTCCTCGCCTGGGTTTGATCCTGGGTCACCCGGTCGCCAGCGCAATGTGGTAACCACTACGCTAGCGACAAGTTCGTGAGAAAATGGCTAGGGGTACCACCAGGTCTGTCAGATGTATCATTGTACTGCAAAAAGTCAAAACTTCTGCTTCCCTTCAAGTCAGTTGTTGAAGAGTACAAAGTTGGAAAAGCAAGGCTTGCAATGATGCTACGCGAGTCAGCTGATGACGTGGTTAAGTCCATTCAGCCCACACTGAAAACGGGAAGGAAGTGGAGAGTGGAAGAAGCTGCTGATGCTGCCCAAGAGTCACTCAAACTGAGGAAGGTAATCGGATACACACAAACAAATAGACGGGGATTTGGTCATGGAGACATCCGCTGGTGGTCCAAGGCATCAAGCAGGGAGCGCAGAGACATGGTAGTTCAGGAGATACGAGGAGCTGAGAATGATAAGAGGTTGCAAAAAGCAGTGCAGCAGGTCCAACAAGGCCAATGGACTACATGGGAAGGAGCCCTGCAGAGGTCCTTGACATGGAATGATATATGGCATATGGCACCTCTTAGGCTCAGCTTCGTTGTTAGATCAATGTATGACCTGCTGCCGTCGGCCACCAACCTTGTGAAATGGGGAAAGTCGGATGATGAGCAGTGCCCCCTGTGCTACGGGAGGCAGACACGTGAACACGTGCTCTCAGCGTGTAAGGTGTCATTAGGGCAAGGGCGATACACTTGGCGCCATAACAAAGTGCTAAATGAGCTTGCTGCGACAATAGATCTAGCACGGATGAAGGCGAATAGCAAACCCAGGCCGAGCACCGCAGATACATACTTTCTGAGGGCAGGAAAGTCAGCACACCCCAAACCGAGTAAACCTGGTAGCAGTTTACCATCTCTTCTTGACTGTGCAAACGACTGGGAGATGGCGGTAGACCTACCTGGATGAGGGGCATATCCAGAGAGTATCAGAAAATCGCGGAGACGGCCGGATATAGTGCTTCATTCTTTAGCAACGCTTCAGGTCATACTGATTGAACTGACCGTGCCATTTGAATCCAGATTAGACGAGCAACATTCGTTTAAAGCGGCCAAGTATAGTGATCTGGCCGCGGATCTGAGACACGATGGGTTCACTGCAAGGGTCATGGCTGTTGAAGTGGGCGCAAGAGGGCTTGTGGCTGCATCAGTGTATCATTTACTGAAACTGTTGGGGCTGAGGGGACAGTCGAGAACAAGGGCACTGAAGAGGCTTAGTGAAACTGCCGAAAAGGCATCAGGCTGGTTGTGGAACAACCACAATGGGCAATGGAAATCGTGACAATAAACGCTGCGGTACAGAAAACACCAAAATTTTTCTAAGTGCACAATACGCTGAGTTTTTTGGTGTACTAGTGAAAGGGCTGTGACTGAGCGGCAACAGGCGGCGTATATTATAAGGGGTGTCAGGCACAGAATTTCAGTGGCTAGCGCGCAGTGGTTAGACTCGTCGGCTTCGCGCAGGTGTGTGTTCTTAGTTGTGATGTGCGACGGAACGAACGGAATAATTTGTCTTCTCTTTGTTACTTTCACAATTGCCTCCACGGCTGGCGGAGTTGTGTATTTTAAAGTTGTTACCATAAGTGAAATGGGTTCATTTTCGATACAAGACAACAGGAGGCTGAGACGCTTAGGAGTCATGACCCAAGTGGGCTCGCCCCCCTTAGAGTGTAAAGGAGTATATCGGGCCGAAACACTTGTCGGACGGGGGGACTCCTTCTGACACACACGTGTTTAATCGCTTATATTTTCCACCAAAATTCAAATAGTCATGTGACATCACATGACTGACTGTTTATGCGGTGAATCGAGCGGTAAATTAAGTTTCGCTCACCGCATACCAGGCAGCTGCTCCAAACCAAGCAGCTCAGTCACGGCAGCCAAAACGTACCTTGACACAATACATTCTATACTTTGACTTTGGTCCATCTAACAATTATGGCACAAAACAAATATCAGCGCCTATCAAAGTGTGCCGCAAAAATGTTGTAAATTTACTACATGAAGTACATTTTTAGTGATCATGTAATATAAAACTGATCTTGCAGCTTGAATCCATTCAATAATAATTGGAGCTATTAACTGCTTTGAACAAAAATAGATATAATTCAAAATTTTTTTTAATATTTAAAAGAAAATCAGAGTGAGAGTTTTATTTATTCTAAAGTACCTACATATTAGTGTATTATTTAATTTAACATATATCCGTGTAATTTTTTATTCAGGCGCGGGGTCATATAGGTGTGCCGCAAATTTTTAGACAATTGAAAAGTGTGCCGTGAACACAAAAAGGTTGAGAAACACTGACCTACAGGGTAATTGAAAAGTCCACTTCCTATTTTTAAATGTTTATTTTTGGGGGATCAGAGTCGCTCAGAGGTTTGCGTCCGCCTGTAATTTGAAAGGTAACGGGTTCGCTCCTAGCACAGGGGATGTAATAGATTGAATTTTTTTCAGAACCAGTTGTTCATACTGATGTCATACTCTCCCCTGATCTCCTGTTGAGGGAGATCGGATGCCTAGCCTTCTCAGATAAGAGCGAACAAATAGGAGGTCACGTGTGCAGGTTGCGTACGTTAAAAATCTCTCAGCAGTTGGAAATCGTCAATGTTGGCAGTTAATCTCAGACCTAAGGGTCTTTTTATGTTTGGATATGCGCCCTAATATAACCGACTAGGTTGAACGGGACGCGCCTCGCCAAAACGAGGCAAAACTTTATTATTTTTTTTTAAGTCAATGTAGGCCACGCAAAATTTAAAAATTAGGAGACCTACCTACTACAAAAATATTTATAGAATGTGTGATTCCTGTAAACACACATTGGAATCATCGCCGGGCTACGGAATTCATGCACTGTGCTGGGATCCCCCTTGTGTGATCTAAGGGAGAAGATCGGAGCAATTATGGAGTTGTCCGTGTGCAATAGAGATAATAATAATAATAAAGTCTTTAAGCGCCAAACACGGCGCATAAGGCAGAAACCAGTGCTCTCCAGGTTGTTCGTTGTGACGCCACTCCTCTTAGCTCTTGCACATTATTTAGGCCCAACGTTCTTCCTTCTCTTATTATTGTTCTTCTGAGTGTTTCTTTTGGTCTTCCTTTTTTCCTCTTACCCTCAGGAACCCAAGTGAGCGCCTGTAGTGGTATTCTGTTGTTTTGCAATAGAGATGGTCTACCTTATTTTACATTGATTTATTTATTATACAAAATCGAATGTTACAACGCAGATCAAAAGTTGACAGATTAAAATATACCAAGATCAAGACGGGTAGCTGCTTGCAAAGTTCCACCTCTCTACAAGGAGTAGAACATAGAGATTTTGAGTTTCAAAAATTTTAAGCGCGACAAATATAAAAAGCTATTTTGATCTGTAATAAAAGTGGTTTACAACGACAACAAAAATTAACTCAAAGCTCAAGCAAGCCAAGTAAATCATGTGCTTGTTCAGGATAATAAATTAAAAATGGTCTGATAAAGGAAAATCCCATAGCAGATATTGCAGTAGGGAAGCGATGTGTTAGAGACTTCACTTTACTTGGTCTAGCTTTATGATGTGTGGTGTCCAGTTCCCTTACTCGCTGCCTAGGCATTCCCTAAGTCAATAGCAGAATCATGTACCCATTTACAGCTGGGTCGACTGGGAAGTGTCGCTTCTATCCCGGAACTCTGTTAATTTGCCGCGAGAGGCAAGCTCTCTGATAAGAATGCCAATGTGAAACTAGTGGAAAGAACAATTCAAATATCAGTTGAACAAAGGGCAACAAGGCTAGGACATGTATTAAGTAGACTAGCTAATAGCAGTATCGGTCAAAGCCTACGTACAAAGCAGCTGGGTTTTATATATAATATATATATATATATATATATATATATATATATATATATATATATATATATATATATATATATATATATATATATATATATATATATATATATATATATATATATATATATATATATATATAATATATATATATATATATATTATATATAATGAGTTATCTTTTTCCTAGATGAGACTACCGAAGACTTGCGAGCTTCATCTGCTCAGAAAATTGTGGTCTTATTGTGGAAGAGGCTCCTCTCGCTCCTTCCTTTGTAAATTAAACCAGGCCCCACCACAAGAAGGCCTGGAGCTGGGATTTTGACGTCAAGTGTCCGTGGTATAATGAACACGGACAGCCATCAACATTTTAGTCGTAACGGTCTCTATGACCCTGCGACACGAGCTCGGTTTCGTGAATTTTCAGGAAATTGGGATCGATGTATCATTTGTGTGCGTTGTATCGTCTCTTGGAATAGTTATTGTAAATGAAAGAGGAACTTTGCTGAGACTTACGACTCAAACCCCGGAACATTGTACGTACAATCTTCCATGACACTAAAATTCTAGAGAACTAACGATATACGATTATGATAGCCGGACAGGGCGACGGACAGACGACATTAATTCTTCCAAAGTAAATAGGGACTGACGCTAGGCAAATTAACTCTTTCTGTCTCAGACAGTTTTTTTAAATTTTATCCAAGCCCTACATTGGATGCCAGTTTCTTGCAATGGTTAGTGCACTGGCTTCCTACTGGGTATTCGATCCCCAGTTGAGGTGGGATTTTTTTAGACCACAAATGGCTTGGGTCGACAGAGCCTCTTGAATTGGGTACCAGATCAACTCTGGGAAAGTTAAGGCGCCCGGCGTGATGCTGACCACATCACCCCCAGTGTGGCGATGGTCAAGAAAATATGGTTCTAACACTATATTCCCAATATGCCTCAATGGGCATGTAACGGGATGCACACACACACACACAAACACACACACACACACACACACACACACACACACACACACACACACACACACACACACATATATATATTATCTACCCTTCCAAGAAGGAGGTGAAATTCGTTTCTCACCTTAGACGCCGAAAGAAAAACATCAGGAATGTGTATATTTCGATGGATAACACCATGTTATGTTAAATTATAGAATAAAAGATACACCAGAGTATCTAGTGGTGTAGATATTTTCCTATAACTGACCTCGAAACCCTCGAATCGGTCGGTTGGATCGGAGGGTTGATCAGTGAGTTAACAATTCACTATCGTAAAACAAGCTATTGTTACCGAAACAGAACCAGGCTCGACAGTAAACATGACTCACTCTAATATCTTGGGGGCTAAGGAGATTTTTAAAATTGGATACTGGAATGTAAGAACTATGTATCAAGACGGAAAATTGGAAGAAGTAATTAAAGAAATGGATAATTATAAGTTGGACTTATTGGGTGTCAGCGAGTGTAGATGGACGGGGAAGGGCATAAAATATATTTCAGAAGAAAAAAAGCAAATTATATACTCTGGTAGTAATGATAATCGTCACACAGAGGGAGTAGCCATCCTAATGACACAGAAAGCAGCAGCATCGCTTATCAGCTGGGTACCTATCAATGAGAGGCTAATATTAGCTAGATTTAAATCTGCCTTATGCGCCGTGTTTGGCGCTTAAAGACTTTATTATTATTATTATTATTATTATTATATATATATATATATATATATATATATATATATATATATATATATATATATATATATATATATATATATATATATATATATATATATATATATATATATATATATATATATATATATATATATATACTTACTTACTTACTTAGTCGTTCCCCTTCTACCGTGAGGTGTAGAGGTTTGGAAGAGAGAGCGCCAGACCATTCTATCAGCTGTCTTCTTCCTGGCCTGGTTCCATTCTAGTCCTCGGTCCTTCAAAGATTGTCTAATGTTGTCCTCCCAGCGAACTCTGGGTCGTCCTGGAGGTCTGGATCCCTGGCTCTTTGTTTCCCATGCTTGTCGTGGTAGCCGATCTTCTCCCATTCTGCAGACATGGCCAAACCATCTTAGTTGGGACTGTTCTATTTGGGTCTGCAGCGGATGGGATTTTAGGCCTTGACGGATCGTCTGGTTGCGGACCATGTCTCTTCTTGTTACTTCAACCACTTTCCTCAGATACCTCATTTCTGAGGTTATATATATATATATATATATATATATATATATATATATATATATATATATATATATATATATATATATATATATATATATATATATATATATATATACAGTACTTTGCAAAAAAAATGGCAGTCATATTGCTCAGCTAAATAAGCTGAAATCTAATTAAATATGCATGTTCTGCCCCAAATTTGCACTCCACTTAAGTGAGCAAACACTACCAAAAGTAAAAAAAAAAAAATTAGCGTAGAGTAACGTCCCTTGATATAAGAGCAGACGACAATTTCTAATGCTAGTGGCAGAAAATGGATACAAAGTCAAGGTGTATGTTAATTTCACAGCTTTGGAATGAAGGAAATCAAACATGTTCCAACATTTCTAAAACCTTGAACATTCGAGGTATCTAATGCTACTGTCAACGGGAGCTACACAGGATGAATTACACAAAAAAGCGGGTAATTTCGTCACCATTTTCTCACAGAGACTCACAAACAGATGCACTTGAAAAAACTGGTGCCACGAACACCAAAATTTGTCATGGGACAATGTGATTTTTTCAGATGAATGTTCTGTTTGGTCTTATCCTGCTTAAATATTTGGGTCTGTAAACGCCTGTGTACCAGCGACCGAAAACATACCCATAAATTCCACCTTTGGGGAGGGGTGGCAGCAAGAGGTGCCACCCCCCTGTGTGTTTTCACAGGAATTCTCACGAAAGAAAGGTACATCGACATATAGAGGGGGACACCTTCTGCCATTTATGCAGGTCATGTACCCCGATGGGTGCACATTTCAACATGACAATGACCCAAAATTCATAAACAGCTCATACCCCCAAAGCATGGCTGCAAGAGAAGAATGTGATAGTGCTGAAGTGGCCCAGCAAACAGTCCCGATCAAAACCCAATTGAAAAAACGTTTTGGGCACTACTCAAGAATTCATTTAAAAAAGAGTGGACTCAGAGACGTTGAACAATTGAAGAAGGTAGCTGAAAAATACTGGGACAGTCTGACTCTCATTTACCTACAAACACATTTGTGGGAAGTATATCCAGGCTTGCAGAAGGCAACATTATATTGTACTGAAACCACTGTTAATAGATAGGGGAGATACCAATCTTCCTCTGGACATACAGTTTTTTTATTATTTGCTTCTATGAGTGTGCTGCGTTGCGAAAATATGACTGCCATTTTTTTTGCAAAGTACTGTATATATATATATATATATATATATATATATATATATATATATATATATATATATATATATATATATATATATATATATATATATATATATATATATATATATATATATATATATATTACAATGAAGACCAAAGTTGTGGTACAATGCCTGCGTCATCATTACGCTACTATATGGCAGTTAGACGTCAGAAAACAAGAAAACCTAAGCAAGAAAGAAGGCCCAGTACCATTCATCTTCGGTGTCTACGCCTTATCCTTGGTATTTCGTGGAAGGACAAATGGACAAATGTTGAGATGTCATGTGCTGGCCTTCAAAGCATGTATAAACTACATAAACAGAGTAGATCACGCTGGTTTGGCCATGTTCACCGCATGGAAGATTGTCTCATTCTCAAGGATATTTTCTACGAACAACCAGCAGTTGGCAAAAGAACAGCCGAGTGACGTCAGCTGAGGTTCAAAGATGATTTCAAGAGAGACATGAAGGCACTGGACAATAACTTCAGCATCCTGGGAGGACGAAGCTGCCTATCGTACCACGTGGTGATGCTCCTTACGGCGCCTCCTCAGATTGGGCGAGACGAATCTCTTACAACAAGCGGAAGATAAAAAAAAAAACACGAAGAAAGGAACATCAGGCCAAAAAAGCAGCTGAGAGCCATCACCTCAAGGATGCACCATTCGTATAGTCAGTTATGACTGTAGGAGGCAACTTTAACTGCCTAATATGGGAAATAACATTCAGGTTTTTTTATGCAACTGGAAGTAATTAAACTTTATTATTTTTTTTTTAATATGCTTATGTACTATTATATTTTAAGTGCTTTTTAAAATTTAAGCATAAACAACAAAGTTTTATGCGAAATTTGCTAATCAATAATTATAAATTCTGTGTACACTTCTTGAGCCTTGGCTTTGGAACTTCTGGTTTTGCTTGTGTTTAACTCTGCTTGCTTGTTTTTTCTGTCTTTTATCTTATTGATGGTTTCTGTTGTTATCCATGCTTTTTGTTGTCTTTCCCTTTTCCCCAGTATTTCTTCACATGTCTCCTTCCATACAGTTTTGACCTGCTGCCAATAGTCTTCTGTATTCTCTACATCTTCCAGCTGTTGGAGCACTTGGAATCATACACATATCTTGGCAGTAATATAGACAAAGTTGGAGGGACAGACAGCGATATCAAAATAAGAATACAAAAGGCAAGAGGAGCTTTCATTGCATTGGGAAATATATGGAGATCAAGAGAAATAGGATCCAACACGAAAATAAGAATCTTCAACTCAAATGTGAAGTCAGTCCTATTGTATGGCTCTGAGACATGGAGAACAACAAAGACAACAACCAAAAAGCTACAGACTTTCATAAATGGGTGCTTGCGTAGAATAGAGGGATTAAAATGGTATGACAAGGTTACCAACGTGGAACTGATGACAAGAACTAGACAAGTGCCAGTGGAACAAGAAATGAGAAGAAGACGATGGCGATGGATAGGACACACACTGAGGAAACCTGTTGATAGCATTACAAGGCAGTCCTTGTTCTGGAACCCCCCAGGGCAAGAGAGGCAGAGGAAGACCAAGAAGTACATGGAGAAGAGAGTTGGAAACAGAGGTGAAAATGATGAGGAGAACATGGAAAGAACTTGAGATGATGGCACGTGACAGGAGGACTTGGCATGTGTTTGTTGAAGGCCTATGCTCCTTTGGGAGTGGAGGGTTATGAATGAATGAATGAATTATAAATTCTTTTCTAGTTTTTAGACTTTTTTTTTTTGCATTACAATAAAATTTTACAGCGCAGGCCAAAATGTAACAAGGTCAATGAACTACGTGGAATGAAAAACAACCTAAAAGGACAGTAGTAAAGGCAGGCACGCATTCAAACTTCTAAAAGAACCAACAAGGGTGTGCCAGGTGAGAGAAGAATTAAAGGTACCATCGAACAAAAAGCTGTGGCTGGCAGCGTACTTTATGATAGAGGAACCACACTGCCAAGAATATCAGGAAGAAAATGACATAGAACATTACCTGATCCACTGTAAAAAGTACGAACAACAAAGGCTTGAATTAAAAACTTACTGTAGAAATCACAATATAGACATGACAGGGGATAATGTTTTAAGTATAGATGCCCCAGGAGAAGCCCAATCAATACTTAAACGATAATATACATAAAACAAAGGAAAACATATAAGGTTAGTAACAATGACAATATTAACAACAATAACAACAATAATACTTCAGAAAAGACATTCAACCAAATAGAAATTAAGCAACAAAAACTAACATATCATTAAAAAAAAATATTAGCAATTTTACTAACTACTCATAGGACAAGGAAAGACAACGAGGTTTAAAAAAAAAAAAACACCAACTCAAAAAAGAACAAATCCTAAAACAAATTAAAACCAAGTGCAAAGGACAATAGTTATCTATATACAATACAAAACTGAAAATAAAATGACAAATACTAATATAAATTAAAACCAGCAACTGCAAAAGACAATAGTTATTTAAATTTAATACAAAATTAGTAAATAAAATGACCCTAAATACCCCAATTATAACCAATTTTCAGGTTGACCAGGGTAGACCAAGATGGAACGAGAAGAGGCAATAACGGTCAGCTGTTAAGTGCCCGCTCTCCACCCATCACCTTTCAAAACAACAACAACAACAGTAATTAATGTAATGCATGTGAATGATATATGTATCTCGGGCGTTGGCGTAGCTGGCGAGTCCTTTTTATGGCTTTATGCTAGCAGATAGAGAAAGTTAGTCCTTTTCAGGACTTAGTATCTATCAACGCTGATCGGCTTTGCAGTCAACAGAAATGACTTTTTTTTTTTTTGAATGGTAAATGCCCTCTGATATAACCAAATAGGTTGAAAGGAACGCGCCTCGCCAGAAGAAGGCAAAAACCGAACCAAAAAAAAAAAAAGTAATTAATGTTTCCAATCCGATAATTGTTGTTTCACACGCACTGATCAGAGTTCATCAACAAAACAATATATTACAATGGTTCAGTCCCAAACCACAAGAGAAGGAAAGTCGGCAAAACAAGCCCGACAGCTCTAAACAACACCCCAGCGTTTAAGAGAACAGGGAACAACCTGCCAGAAAAATCAACCAATACAGCTCCAGATGGTGAGATCGACAAGGTAGAGACATTCATTCATTCATAACCCTCCACTCCTAAAGGAGCATAGGCCTTCAACAAACACATGCCAAGTCCTCCTGTCACGTGCCATCATCTCAAGTTCTTTCCACGTTCTCCTCATCATTTTCACCTCTGTTTCCAGCTCTCTTCTCCGTGTGCTTCTTGGTCTACCTCTGCCTCTCTTGCTCCTGCGGTTCCAGAACAAGGACTGCCTTGTAATGCTATCAACCGGTTTCCTCAGTGTGATAAACGAGCGCCAAGGCCTTATAGCTCTATCTTTTCCTACATCTCTCGTATTTTATTTTCTCCCATATTTGTGCTCTTTCATCCCACATTTGCTATTCCATCGTTTTGATTACTCTGGACCGGTATCTAGAGAACCGCATTTGTTCTTTCATCGGGGGTAAAATAAAGTCTTTTTATTGAGTCCCCATACCTGACATCATCGTTTGAATTCCACATTGCATCGTAATAAATCTGGTGAAAACACATCTGGTCATCCAAATCAGTCATCTGGGCATTATACAATTTCTGTGGACTGTTGTTATCTTGGTTGCTTGGCCAGGTCACCACATAGGACGCCGGGCTTGGCCAGGTGAAAACGTCTCATGCTGATTAAACCAACCGGCATGTAAATCAATAGGCGGCGCCACAAAGAGGACATGTTAGCATGCTGGTGACAATGGACGGAGGTAACAAAGAGTGTCGCCAACACATGGAGCGATGGACAATCAGAGAGTAATGTGACAGCACTTTTGCATTGGCCAGCCAATTATCTCAATACCTGTTTGTCAGGCAAGGCAGGCAACGAAAGTTGGTCGCGAATTACCCCACCAACTTTTGGACTGACAGGGGACAAGAGCGGTCCTGGGAATGAATCCTTAGGTATTGGTTGTATGGGCGGAGTTGTACGTCACCGGTCCAAGGAACCCACATTGGACTTCTAGATATATAATATACCGCGTAAGCTCGCTAGAGAGAGGAGTCCAGTTTTTACATTGTGAGGTAGAGATTAAATCCCTAAAACGCCTAGCCTAAATACACGTGTTTATTCAGAGTGGATAATAATTCATTTCTGTGGGGAATTGTGTTCGTAAAGGATTTTGCGAAGGGAAAAGAAGGTTAGTAGATCTTATACAGATTATTAATACATTTTCTTATTCTTTGTTTAGTTTAACCTCACATCTAAATGTGCGAAAGATAGAGTTTCATTAATTCGTTTCATAACTGATTAATAAAATCAGAAGACTTTCTTAGAAGATGATAGGAGGTAATTAATAGTTCATACTTAACCTTCATCATCATCACAGGCTCCCATGCGCACACACTCTCATGCACAAGATAGTTAACATCATTAGAATTGAACTCAGAGAGAGATCAATAATGAGCAGTAGTATAAATGAAAGTCAACCAGTGATGTTAAGTGTGAAAACTTACGAAGACTTTTGTGTGTCTTCAGTTCATCAGAAGTCTGAGTCTACACGCAACGTGTCTGACGTATAACCAGAAATAAGTTATTTAAAAAAACGGACATTTGGCTAGCAGAATTAACCATAGGACATCTTTCATTCCTCAATTAAAAAGGAATATTTTCTCACCCACAATTCAGAAGGGGGACGCAGCATTTTTCGTCAAAATATACTGCTGGCTCACAAGTTCAATACATAGTTATCACAAGTTCAAATCACTCGAAAGCTTATTATCTGAAGTCAAGCTGAAGAGCTCAAAAGTGGAATCTCATATTTATACCAAGTGCAACACACTCTGAAGCGCATTCTATGAAGCAGACTCTAAAGTATATTTTATGAATCACGACTACATACGCAAGATAATGAGTCTACATATCACTAACATTTCGTGAAGATATCTAATCTGGCCAGTACCCTCGGGAGATTAGACAACAGACCTTTTGTTCATATCTTCTTCTTCCTCGTTCGTCCTAAAAAGGACGTTGGTTGCGTTGTGTCTGTTTACAGCGGAGCTGCGATATGTGCGCCTTTCGGCCGGCACATCCGACTTCAGCACGGCATTTTTTGGGACCGGGTTTGCCTTCCCTCTTCGATCCCTACTCTCTCAGCCAGACTGCAGTGATGCCGCCTGTTTCCATGACCACCACGTGGAGGTGGAGTAGGGTCTTGGTCAGCTCTGGTTAGCTGACACTGACGCAAGCAGTCAAGTTATGGGTTGCTGACTGCAATCTCTATTGCTGCATCTTTGGGTCCCTTTTGTTCATATGACGCTATTAACTGTTGATCAACACTACAGAGATATACTCAAACAGTGAAGGAATATACATATACATCTCGTCAACGTTCTCAGTCCGACAACAGTTTTCATCAGAACGTCCTCGACTTAGAGATACCCCACTCGACATAACGTATGTCATCTTGGGACATTTTATGCATACATGTGAATCATCGTATCCATGAGAAGCATTTATATACACATGGGCTGTGTAGATTACTCACCATTTTGGTAATACGTATCATATCACATCATCATCATTTCGCTTTACACCAGTTCATTCTTAATTAACTACTACTTAATTAACTGCAATTTTAATATCTCATCTGTGTGTTTTGTGTGAATCGTCTTTTACCACCATCACGTTCTAACCATTACTAACCCTATATGTGTGGATATTTAATTAATAAACCCAACCATCGTTTGATCATTATCTAGTTTGTTAATGTATCACTCGTGCTGTCGGTGTTACATATTCACATATAGGAACATTTCTCTACTCAGATGAGGTTGGGGGCTTTTTCTGTTACGGGATCTAAGGGCAGAAGCTAAGGTCGTGGGGAAACAGAACTTTTTCCATAATTAATTAGAAAACACTGTCCAGTGGAAAGCATTCGCATTCGCGTCTTCTTGTCCCTATCTCGAATAGGTCTTTATTCTTTCTTAACGAGCCAATTTCTAGAGACCTTCTACCTAATATCGCATAGGCTATTCCTGGCAAAAACTACTGTCGTAGTTGCCCCAATACGCACCACACAACACTCAGTGTGTGTCCTATCCATCGCTATCGTCTTCTTCTCATCTCTTGTTCAACTGGCACTTGTCTAGTTCTTGTCCTCAGTTCCACGTTGGTAACCTTGTCATACCATTTTAATCCTTCTATTCTACGGAAGCACGCATTTATGAAAGTCTGTAGCTTTTTGGTTGTTATCTTTGTTGTTTTCCATGTTTCAGAGCCATATAATAGTACTGACTTGATATTTGAGTTGAAGATGAGGTAGAGACAGCTTTACGAAATAGACAGATGCCCGCACCAGAACAGGACAGGAGTGCAGACAAGCAATATATCACAAACTCATTTTCGGCGGAGGTGATAGAAACAACAAACATAGAACTGACTGAGGTAGATGCGGTTGAATTCGCGAAGAAAAATATGACCTCACTCTGCAGAAGCCAGAGACGGGTTCAGAAGTATTTCACCACTGCCACAAGAAGCAGGAGTCGCACCTGTGGTAGACATATAGGATGCTTCCCGGGACTCAACGACGGAGGACAGCCAAATGTGAACAGTCAACAGAGTTCTACACATAATGGAGATCAGAGGCGGACGGCAGACCATGTGTCGCGAGAGGTTCAGATGTTATTAAAATAAAGACTTTCCTGGACACAAAGGTGTATCCGATGATACCAGGATAGTGCCAGATAAGAGACTGGTCTTATAAGAAATACCCCCTTCTTTGAAAAGAGTAAGGGTGTATCGACATAAAGTGGGGTCAAGCTATGTAAATCTACAGGTATGATGATAGTGTTTGGTCCTGAAGATCTATCTGCTACCTCTCCAGATCCCACAATGAGTAATGGATATATATATATATATATATATATATATATATATATATATATATATATATATATATATATATATATATATATATATATATATATATATATATATATATATATATATATATATATATATATTTACAATATATATATATATATATATATATATATATATATATATATATATATATATATATGTTTGTGTGGCTAATTATCTAGGGGAAAATTAAATCAGTTATATGTAATAACTATCAAACAGAACATTAACTTAATTAGAATAATTAAGTAAGACTGGATGAAAGTATTTACAATTTATTGTTCCTAAACCTGTTTTCTTTTGTTTAGGAAACTTAAAATCAGGTTATAAGGTATTTACAAAATGAAATAAATAATATGGAATGTTCTCCATAAAAGGCAATAATATACTTTTATATTTATTTATATAAGCAATTACAGTTCAATTACACGTTCACAATCTTGGTATCAACGTCCCTGACTGGTAACGTAATAGGAGTTGAATATGGTCCTCCGTGAATCATCATGTTATAATGTTGCAGTCTCTAACAAGTCTTATAAGAGTTTTTTCTTTAAGTCTTTATTATTTTTAGTTTATCTCTTTTAGTTATTGTTATTGTTGCTGGATCATCTGAACAGTGGATCTATGTGTCCACTTATCTTGATTGAAGTCTGAGACACCTCCAATCCTGGCTGGGTTTGCACAGAATATGAACTCCAGGCTGAGAAACGTGGCTTTCGTTCTATCTATCTGAAGAATCGTTCCAGTATGAAATACTCCTTCATATACACTACTTTTACCCTAATTTGCAAATATACTACACTGTTTCCATTTCTGGCCTGTCGTCTTTAAAACTACACACGTTGGTAAGGAAGTCCGTTACACATTTGGCCTATTTTTTCCTTCTAACACATCAGCGAACACATAAGTGGATAACTATTGGCAAATAACATGAATATATACAAATATATATATATATATATATATATATATATATATATATATATATATATATATATATATATATATATATACATATATATATATATATATATATATATATATATATATATCGCTTACCCTCAGGTAAAATACATAAGCTGATACAGGCTTTCAATGGTTCTCTAGGTCTGCTTTAGATACAGGCGGCAAAATATTGACAGTTTACATTTGCGCTCTTCCTAGTATCGCTTATGATTCAAAAATATTAGTGGCAAGAATCCGACCAAGTTCAAGGCCTTATATAACGCCGTGCTCGACCAATCGAGACACAGTCAAAAACTGGCGTTAAGAATTTTCACCCTGCCCGTTTTTCAGCCTTACCGTTCAATGTGACTAAGTTTAAATATTTATTATTTTACTTATTTTTGGGCCGATTTTAATTATTTAAAGTTCTAATAAAACTAGGAATTGATCTCTATCGTTCTAGCTATTAATATTTTAGTTAGCCCAGTACATTTAAATTTGTGCATACTTTAACTAACTAAATTGGGGACCATTTTTCGGGAGTTAAATTATTTGCGGCCATTTTTGCTTCATTTCCGCAGTATAGGGCTAGGACCAATTCCCGGTTCTTTGTCTAGCGGGGACTGGTTGCATCAGAAAGATCTAAGGTTCTGATTGGCGGAGAGCTAACTGCAGTTGAAATGCAGAGCGCCCATTGGCTTTAGAACCACGCCGCGCATATGACGTCATGAAGTCGGCGCGTGGGGGCTTGAGAATAAATACGCCCGAACTTCATAAGTTCGGTCTCTAAAAATTAATTGCCAAGCCGGTTGCCAGTCAAGTCGATTGCCTTCAGTAGGACATTCGAGATTTGCAGGTGCCGGCTTTTTGTGGGGAAGAGCAGAATTTTTGATACCTCAAAATTTCTCCCACGGCACAGTGGTGGCGTTCGCAGACACCCAAAGTCTCGCATGAATTGCCAGTGGTGGAAGGAGAGGAAGAAAATACGTTTTTCCAGCCAGGGGAAGACATTTTCCAGCGAATAGGATTTTTTTGTGGATAAATCCTGAGCTCTGACGCTCATTCGGTTACACACGCAGATTGGCATGCTGCCCGCGTTGTGGTAATTTTATGTTCGTTTCTTCACGGCCATAATAAAGCCGACGGCCCAGTTATAGATACTCGGGCAGGTAATTTCAGAGTGGTAGAAGTCAGCTACAGTTCCAGTCCAGAATCCAGGGGGGGTTCTGTTAAACCTCAGTCAAATCCAGAGTAGTGGAGAGAGATAGGGTAAACATTCTCTCTACTGAAGTCAGCACAGATAGGCAGAACTGTTAGTTTTGGTGAATCGTAGCAGAGGACAGCTGCTGAAGTTTAGAGGTGCAGTTAGTTGTGTTCAGGAGATTCCAGGATAGGCTGTGTAGAACCGAAGTCTGTGCAGAGATTGTGTAGTCACTTCGCCGTCGTTCCAGCTATCAGTGGACTTAGAGTTAGAATTTAGAACAGCTAGTTTGGAGTGTAGGCGACATCAAGTGCAGTGTAGTTCATTTCAGTTAACCTTACCTTCTTTCTCCATACAGGTTGCAATTGTGGGAGAAGGGTTGGGGTGGATGCATTTTTTTTTAACTGTGCTTGATTTTGTTTTCAGGAGTGCATCCTCGCACTTGATGTATGGGACATGCATATGTTTGTTGTTTATAGGTGTATAATAAACTTGTATAAATTGTAGCTGGCATCAGTCATTTCCTTTAGTACAGTAGCTATATGTTGTCTGTACCTTGGTGTTTGTGAATCTTAATTGAACCTTATCCCCATAGGGTAGTTAGAGGTGGTTCGAGGCCATAGCAATTTAAACGTCCGAAGTGGCGAGGAAAGAATCAACCTCGGTTCTCAACCTCGGAGCCAATGGTCTCAACTTTTCACAGTTTGCACTATATTTCTATCTGAATCTATCATTTCAGTCTTTCTTCTTACTATTGTCTTGTCACTATATGTAGACAGTCTCTAGTCCTAAATCCATTTCGTGACAAAGTGGGTGGCGTCGTCCTTGGGATCATCTTTGTTGGGATCAATTCTAGATTCATAGATTGTCTCTGTAGGAAGTTCTGAAAAATAGATTTTCTTTATAATATCCCCTAGACTTGAGCTATATTAAGACTGATCCAGCTATAAGTTTTTTTCCACAGGTTCCAGTTAGTATAGATGATAGTGGTTGTAAGGTTGTTTATGACTTAGAAGTAATTGATGGCTAATGGAATTTTTTTCTTAACAGGAAAGTAAATTCGGGTTTTGGGTAGCTGGATAACTTGAATTTTTTTCAGGTAGTTATTAGTCAGACTTGGTGCTAGTCTGAGTGCGGGTTTTTGCGACAGCATATTCCTAGTAGGTAACAGTAAATTTTTCTTGTTCCTTTTTTGTCATTTCCCCTCGTTGTGAGTACTGCTGATTTGTCAGGTAAGATGGCTGAATTGGTCAAGCTACTTACTGCATGGAAGGACGCAGCTAAAAGCATGGGGATGAATGAGGCCGAGACTAGGGCTTACATTATGAGGGAACAGGACCGGCAGACGGAGAAAGAAGAGAAGACCCGACAGGCAGAGGAGAGAAAAGCAGAGAGGGAAGCCCAGGAGAAGATAGCAGAGAGGGAAGCCCAGGAGAAGATAGCACAGAGGGAAGCCCAGGAGAAGATAGCACAGAGGGAAGCCCAGGAGAAGTTAGCACAGAGGGAAGCCCAAGAGAGGGAGAAGGCAGCAGAGAGACAGCATGAACTTGCCCTGCGTTCACTGGAACTGCAGTACCGATCTTCGGAAGGCAGTTCGGCTAACGGAGATTCTCCCGGAGCAGGGGCAACAGACACCTCAGGAAACGGAGGGCCCCGGATGGCAGCCATGAATTTTCCGATGGACTCTTTTCCTAACGGGAATGAGAAAATTGAGGTATTTTTAGAAAAATTTGAACGGATGGCAAAGGCATACGGGCTGGATGATAGTCTGTGGTGTCTCAAATTATCTCAATCTCTAAGAGGACATGGATATGAGGTCTATAGCAAGATGCTAGTGGATGACCAGAATAACTTTGAGGCACTGCGGAACGCCCTGTTACAGCGATTCCAATGGACTCCCCGGAAGTGCCAAACAATGTTTAGGGAAAGTCGACTGGAGAAAGGAGAAAGTTTTCCCCAGTTCGCAGAGAGGCTGAGGAATTACCTCACTCGCTGGAGAGAGTTGTCGGGTTTGGCTAAATCGTTTGAAGGACTCGAAGAGCTCATCATGTGCGAACAGATAAAGGCCAACATGTCTCCGGACTTAAGGAAGTACCTGGCGGAGCAGGGCGCCCAGCAACTGGACCAGATAATTCTATTTGCAGAAAGGTTCCAGACGGCACAGGCCGAAGTACTGGGCCAGAAAAGAAAACACCCTGACCTGCCAGCCCCGGACAAAGGAGCATCTTCATCGCATTCGCCTTCCTCTTCAGCTCACCAACCGCAAGGGCCGTCTCGCAAGGAGCCCCCTCCCAGTCATAACATGCGCTCCCAGCCGCCTAACAGAACACAGGGGCCGTCTTCTCATGAACCCGTCAGGAACCGGGGAGATAATGAGAGATATTGTAGGTTCTGTCGGACTACTTCTCATTGGACAACACGGTGCCCAAACAAACAACCCGCTCATCAGGTGGCTTGTTTAAGGCCTGTGAGGGTGAAACAAGGGAAGAAGTGGAAACCCTTCCCGTCAGAGAAGTTGTTCTCCAACAGTGGACCAGCCAACGTGAACGGGACTGAGACAACATGTTTATTTGACAGCGGGCTTACATACCCCAGCATAGTCGCCCGACATCTGGTGAAGCCCTGGCAGATGACCAGAGAAAAAGTGAATATTGGTGGAGTTTTAAGGAAAGGGACTTCACAGTGCTTTCCGGTAGCCAATATTGAGGTGAAATGTAGGTTCGTGTCTGGCACCATCAAGGCAGCTGTAACGGCTCAGCCAGCCTATGACTTCATTCTCGGTAACCCATATTTAGTTTTGGGGAACCCGACCACACCGATCCTTGCTGATGCAAGGGGGCCTACTGCAGGCCAGATAAGTGAAAAAGGAGAACCCCTAATTCACGGAGCCCCGAGCGAGCTCAAACATAGCTGTCGTGCCAAGGAGAGGTGCAACACCTCTGATGACAGTGGTATGTTATTTGCAGAGGCAAATTCGCCTGCCAGCCCTGTTCAGCCAAACGGCCAAACAGGGGTAACGCCTCTGATTCAGGAAGTACACTCTTTGTTGTCGGGAATTAGGCCCCCGATGGTATTAGCTCCTTCAAGTGAAGGACATACTGACAAGAGCGGTATTACATATGTCAACGACCAGCGCCATCTTCATAGGGCACAAGATAGCGGTCTGAGCGAGCATATAGTTCCAACCAGCCCTGGAGCCCCATCCGACCAGCACTTTACTCAAACGGAGGAGGACAGTGATCTGAGTATCCGTTTGCCTATAAACGGAGATGGGCCCCACAACTCTCGTATCTCGTTTACAGGAAACGACTCTTGTAACGAGCAGCCTGAAAAATTGGCTATCTTTTCCAATTCGTTTCACGGAACATTGGAACCAGTCACCGAGAGCTTTATCTCAGATTCTCCGCGATCTAACGGGATCTTAAACCGTCAAGTGTCACTGCAGGACACATTCCAACTGACGCCAGCAACTCTCGACGGGGAGGGCAAGGTTGAGAATTTTCTTAGAACCAGAGTTTTAGACGGAGGACTCTCTGGAACTATACGGGCATCTCACAAACTTTCCAGGCCAGGAATTAGTGAGGGAAACTGCCTTATAACTTCGCAAGGAGCGATTTTGGAGAGCTCTGTCCCGCTTCAGATTGGTAAGGGAAGAGCGAGTCCAGAACCACTGCCAGGGGCAGATCTTACCTACCTTTCTTCAAAGGTAGAAGCTATTGAGGTCGATCGTGATCCAATAGACACCCAGCAAGAAATCGGAGGCTCTACACCAGAGGAACCCGAGACGTTGCATCGTTCTCGCACGGTACCAGCAGTCACAACCCTGCTGACGCGCAGCGAGGAAGTCGTCATCGCCAGGTCGCCACAGCGCCCGTCGGTCACATCAGCTGACCAGGACAGCCTTTTGACGGTCATAGCAAGGGAAAGTTCAGACCCGCCATTAGACGGCACAGGTCTGAAGAGAGATCAACTCTCCCAACGGAGCATAGGAGCTCATTCTAGGAGAGGAAGAAGGAGGAAACGCAAAAGAGGAAGGTCGAAGAACACTGAATAGGAGGGGTAAGGACAGACAGCCTTGTAGACAGGAATAAGGGCCAATGTGAAACACAGAGATTTCAGTAAGGAGATCGTTGCTCAATCTTTGAAAGGGGGGAGTGATGTGACGAGAGTACTGAGATTCTGTCTTTCAAATGGCCCATGTCTTTTTCTCCTTGCATTTTGTTCAATATTTTAGGAGGGATTACAGGTAGTCCTTCTCCATGTTTCTTCTCCTTCTATTATTTACGTTTTTTTCAAGATGAGATCACGAGGGAGTTTGATCTCATCTGCTTTATGGTTCTTCTTTATGTGTTTAGAATGGGGGTGTAGGGAATTAGAAAGTATTATTCTAGATTGAGATTATAGAGGCTGGATCAGGATTTGCACCAGTGTCTTTTTTTTAAAGATATTGCGTGGCCATATACGCATTTTTCGGGAGTTAAATTATTTGCGGCCATTTTTGCTTCATTTCCGCAGTATAGGGCTAGGACCAATTCCCGGTTCTTTGTCTAGCGGGGACTGGTTGCATCAGAAAGATCTAAGGTTCTGATTGGCGGAGAGCTAACTGCAGTTGAAATGCAGAGCGCCCATTGGCTTTAGAACCACGCCGCGCATATGACGTCATGAAGTCGGCGCGTGGGGGCTTGAGAATAAATACGCCCGAACTTCATAAGTTCG
This sequence comes from Oreohelix idahoensis, assembly GCA_024509875.1. Lineage (NCBI taxonomy): Eukaryota > Metazoa > Mollusca > Gastropoda > Stylommatophora > Oreohelicidae > Oreohelix > Oreohelix idahoensis. Next base: position 92,194 of record JAMPIV010001031.1, on the reverse strand, counting down.
GTCTCTAAAAATTAATTGCCAAGCCGGTTGCCAGTCAAGTCGATTGCCTTCAGTAGGACATTCGAGATTTGCAGGTGCCGGTTTTTTGTGGGGAAGAGCAGAATTTTTGATACCTCAAAATTTCTCCCACGGCACAGTGGTGGCGTTCGCAGACACCCAAAGTCTCGCATGAATTGCCAGTGGTGGAAGGAGAGGAAGAAAATACGTTTTCCCAGCCAGGGGAAGACATTTTCCAGCGAATAGGATTTTTGTGGATAAATCCTGAGCTCTGACGCTCGTTACACACGCAGATTTGGCATGCTGCCCGCGTTGTGGTAATTTTATGTTCGTTTCTTCACGGCCATAATAAAGCCGACGGCCCAGTTATAGATACTCGGGCAGGTAATTTCAGAGTGGTAGAAGTCAGCTACAGTTCCAGTCCAGAATCCAGGGGGGGTTCTGTTAAACCTCAGTCAAATCCAGAGTAGTGGAGAGAGATAGGGTAAACATTCTCTCTACTGAAGTCAGCACAGATAGGCAGAACTGTTAGTTTTGGTGAATCGTAGCAGAGGACAGCTGCTGAAGTTTAGAGGTGCAGTTAGTTGTGTTCAGGAGATTCCAGGATAGGCTGTGTAGAACCGAAGTCTGTGCAGAGATTGTGTAGTCACTTCGCCGTCGTTCCAGCTATCAGTGGACTTAGAGTTAGAATTTAGAACAGCTAGTTTGGAGTGTAGGCGACATCAAGTGCAGTGTAGTTCATTTCAGTTAACCTTACCTTCTTTCTCCATACAGGTTGCAATTGTGGGAGAAGGATTGGGGTGGATGCATTTTTTTTTAACTGTGCTTGATTTTGTTTTCAGGAGTGCATCCTCGCACTTGATGTATGGGACATGCATATGTTTGTTGTTTATAGGTGTATAATAAACTTGTATAAATTGTAGCTGGCATCAGTCATTTCCTTTAGTACAGTAGCTATATGTTGTCTGTACCTTGGTGTTTGTGAATCTTAATTGAACCTTATCCCCATAGGGTAGGTAGAGGTGGTTCGAGGCCATAGCAATTTAAACGTCCGAAGTGGCGAGGAAAGAATCAACCTCGGTTCTCAACCTCGGAGCCAATGGTCTCAACTTTTCACAGTTTGCACTATATTTCTATCTGAATCTATCATTTCAGTCTTTCTTCTTACTATTGTCTTGTCACTATATGTAGACAGTCTCTAGTCCTAAATCCATTTCGTGACAACTCTTACAATAAAGTATTATCATGAGGAAGTCTTTACATTAACCTATTAAGTAATATCCCTGCTATAAATCTAGTTATTCCTTTCTGTTTGCAAATCTTTAGTTATTAAGAAATAAAATATCTTCGTTCTGTCAAATACTCAAAATAGGTCCCTCTATCAAGCATAAAAAGGTTTCCTATACCTAACAGAAAAAGGAGCGATTCTATTGGCTGTTATAATTGTACTGTTTATCTTCGATATTTTCGAGCGGTAAATTTGACGTGTCGTAATACAGACCAAAATACGACACCGTGAAATAAATAAATATTACACTCATAAAAGTATGTTTCAGGCACTCGTGAGAAATAAAAAAAAGTAGAAAACTAGACAACGAAAAACAGTATAAGTGAGAGACTTACCAGAGAATCGAACCCAGGACCTTCCGAACGACACTACCGCCTAGCTACGGAAGCAAATCACACTATCCTCTCTGCCAACTTGGCACCACAGAAAAGTGGTCCTTGCCGCAGGTCAGACGCACTTCAAGGGGCGACAGAGGGGAGATACCGCTCAGACAGACCAAAGAAAACGTCCCACGGATGCGGAACAAGAGCACAAAAGTAAAATCACGCCGTTTTCTGGTTTGGTTTGGTTTGGTTTCGTTTGGTTTCGTTTCGTTTCGTTTTTACTTACTTACTTACTTACTTACTTAGTCGTTCCCCTTCTACCGTGAGGTGTAGAGGTTTTTTTCGTTTTTACGGACCATAATTATTGCCCACGGACAACTGCATAGGTGCTCCGATTTCCTCCCTTAGATCACACAAGGTGGATCTCGGCACATGCACGAACTCCGTAGCACTGGCGAGGATCCCAGTGTGTGTTTTACATGACTCATACATTCTATAAATATTTTTCTGGTGGATGTAAATTTTGCCAGGGAAGATGTCGTATGACCTACTCTTTACGATTTTCCAGACCCCTAGGGATTTTTAACGTGCGGAACTTGTACACGGGACCTCTTATTTGTTCATCCTTAATCGAGAAGGCTATGCATCCGATCTCACTACCAAGGAGATCTCACTACCCAGGAGATCTCACTACCCAGGAGATCTCACTACCAAGGAGATCTCACTACCAAGGAGATCTCACTACCAAGGAGATCAGGGGGGAGTATGACATCAGTAGGAACCATTGGTTCAGAAAAAACGTTTCATGAAATATATTCCCTGTACTGGGATCGAACCCGGTACCTTTAGAATTAGAGACGGACGCCATACCTCTTAGCCTTTCTAACCCCTATAATTATGGAGAAGAGGCCCTCAGGGCCCTCCCTGACGACAAAGTAATCGGTGTCCTGGAGGGAATCGTTGGCAGACGAGGCATTATAAGTATTATAAAGCACCGAAAGGGAGTGATACTTGCCCGGAAAGTAACTGAAAAGACCAAATCGCTGAAGGCTGCAATGGAATCTGGTCCGGAAGAATGTCAGCTACCTTGCCAGATCAAAATCCAAGCTGAAATCCACAAAGATAGCAAGATGCTAGTCATCAAAGGGATCAACACTAGCTGGTCGAATGCAGAGGTCCTAGCCCGCATTCATGCCTAAAACCCTCAAATTAAAATCACACACGCTGAGAGGTTAAAATCTTGGAACAAGAAAGATACTAGCTTAAAGATAGTGACTACATAAGGGGCAACAGTACCGGAAACGATCACTATTCAGGGTAGACCTTGAAGAACACAAGCCTATATCCTCCCAGTGATGCAGTGTTCGAAACGCCAAGGATTTTCGCACACTAAGAACACGTGTAGAAAAGAGACAGTCTGCAGATACTGTGCAGACAGTCGCACTCACAATGACTGCCCGATGGCAAATAAGGACCTCAACTACCAGGCACCAAATAGAAATAGATAATGGGCCAACTACGTCGGAGATCATGGAGCTAGGTATCGCGGATGTCACGAATACCAGAAAACCAGGCAGATACTAACAGTGTCCATTGGAAAGCGGTTATCGTACCGAGAGGCAAAGAACAGAATGGCGGCAAGTACACTGTCTACAAAACACGAAACAGCCTATTAGCCAGACCACTTACCTCTGAGGTGAGAGAACTCAAACAAAAACTACGCAAAGAAAACGTAAAGTCAGTCAAACAACTACAAAGCCCCAGCTGCCAGGTGCGATGAAATGACGGGTAGCTTGGAGAGTGCGAATCAAGTGATCCACGATCTGACAAGAATACAGCAACAAATACAAGAAGACATTGCAAAGTTGGTGGAATTAAAAACGGAAATTGAAGAGATCCATAAAAGAATTGAAGTAGAAAGACAGGTCCTTACAGACATACAAAATAGAACAACACAGAGATACAACCAACAACAAAAAGAAAAGTCACTAAATTAAATTTTGGAGGACCTACTGTTAACAATAATCAACAAAACCATACAACATCTGGAGATAAGAAAGACGACACAGCCAGGAAACACTACAGATAAATACAAACTTGACAAACCAAAAGCACACTCGGGTCTACATTCCAGCTAGCAGTCCTTTTTTTAAGGCTGACAACAAATTAGCGCGAACATGTGGGAAAACAACAACAACAACACGCCTGCAAAAAAAGAACACAAATTGAATGAAAAAGCCACGACATATGGAACAGGCAAACGACTTCAGACAGCAGCTAAGGGTCCATCTCAGGGCTAGCCCTTTTCAGGACTAGCATCGACTTCGAATGTGAAACGATGGAATCACACAATCTACCCCAATTATAACCAATAGGTTGAACTTGGTATTATAAGCGCTATATTGAAATTAAAAGGAAAACGAAGAATGTAACTAATCATACCTAGGCCACGCGGTCTTTAATGTTTGGACATGCGCCTTAATATAACCGATTCACCCTATGTCTAAGTTGAACGGAGCGCGCCTCCCCAAAACGAGACAAAATTATATTTAAAAAACAAATAAATAAAGTACTATTATTACCCCGTTATTGGAATAATTATAGTGGGAAATGAACATGTCCTATTCCTTATAGGGAATTCCCGGTCACCAAGACTGACAGCTCCATTGCTAACCTTTCTTAAACACATACAGAAGGGAAACCCAACGCCTGTAAACAGTAAATAAATATTACACACATATAAAGGTATGTTTTCTGGCACTCGTGAGAAATAAAGAAGTACAAAACTAGACAACAGAAAAACAACAGACGTGAGTGGCTTACCGAGGAATCGAACCCAGGACCTTCCAGTATTAAGGTCTTTGTCTTGTGTAATCTGACCTATAATGTATAATAGGGGAACAACAGAAGTGATTGCGTCATTAATAGGCTGGATTGCCCTAAGTAAATTTCCGGTGTTATGTGTTGCGGGTCGCTTTCTTACGAGTGCCTGAAAAACTACCTTTATATGTGTGTAATATTTACTAACTTTTCTTAGTGGCTTCTTGCACGGCATTACCCATGTTCCATTTCATCAGGGTTTCTTGACCATTGTTGCGCCATGAACCCTTTTGAATGTCCAGTAAAGGCTATGGACCACTTTGATTGACAAGTGAAGGCTATGGACCTCGTTGATTGTCCGGTGAAGGATATGGACCATTTTGATTGTTCGGTGAAGGCTATGGACCATTTTGATTGTTTGTTGAAGGCTATGGACCTCTTTGATTGTCTGGTGAAGTCTATGGACTATTTTGGTTGTACGGTGAAGGCTATGGACCTCTTTGATTGTCCGGTGAAGGCTATGGACCATTTTGATTGTTCGGTGAAGGCTATGGACCTCTTTGATTGTCCGGTGAAGGATATGGACCTCTTTGATTGTCCGGTGAAGGCTGTGGACCATTTTGATTGTCCGGTGAAGACTATGGACCATTTTGATTGTCTGGCGAAGGCTGATGACCTCTACTATTGTCTGGTGAAAGCTGCGGACCCCTTCTTAGGGTTAATATAAAAAACACATAATTAAAAATTGACATGACTCCGAAGAGGTCTGTCTTATGCAAGTATATACTTTAAGGAGTATTATTCAAGTAAATATTGAACGGAAAGAAATATAGTTCAGTTGTTGAAGTGCAAAACAAAAGACAGAAACATGGTCAATGTGGATTCCATCAATGGAAATTTCCTTTTGCGATGTAATTTGAAAGAAGTGCCGTATGGTCAATTACCATGATTTTTTTTAAATAAAATAATGAATTGTTACAGGAAATAATGTCCGCAGCAACAACAAGAACAACAACAACAAATAAATTAAATTAAATAATTATATTTATAATCATATTAATAATTCTATCAGTACTGATTAGTATGTAGAAAGATAATTTTTGGTGTTAAAAGGATTTTAAAATCTATATTTTAAAGTACATTTTATTTCAATTTTTTTCCAAATCTTTATAAAACTAGATCTAGCTCTAGTCATCAAATCGTGCATTAATAGATAAAAATTAACGCCTTCTCTTTTTGTCTTGTAATGTCCTCTTTTTAACGTCAAAAAGTTAGAAAATGTCCTCTTTTTGTGAAAAACAATATATTCGCTCTAACCCAGTCTCACATAGCCAATTGGGTACTGTTAATTTACATTCATTTTTAGACCACATAACCAGGGGAACAAACCATGAATATGCTAAACAATCTTTGAACGAAAATTACTTTCCCTTTTCTTAGTAACAGAATAGGACAGTTTATAATTTTAAGCTCATGAGTTTGGACTACTCCATCCTCAAGCGTGCCGTAGACGACAACAAATAAGAAGCTGCGCATGGCGCTGGCAATCTCATCTTGTAGAACAATTTCCCACAGAAACCACAGCTGCAAGGTCATGTGACTGCTGAGTGCGGGCTTCCTGCAAGAGGACCAGAAGCCGAGGTGGCTCCATGTTCGATAAGGAGCGCAAATGAAAATGATGATGATACTGATGATGATGATGATGATGATGATAAAAATGATGATGAGTACAATAAAAATGTCTTAGCACTAGAGGCAGTAATTTCTTGTTCTTCAGCAGTTTTGAGTTAATGACTTACGTTCCGTATGAATAAGGCGTTTTCATTTGGGGGCTATAATCTGACGAGAAAATCAAGTCAGTAAGGTCAGTCAATATCAGTGCCACCCTACAAATATTATTTGGTTTGGTTTGGTTTTTAAGGACTTTCTTCATTGCACACGGACAACTCCATCAGTGCTCTGATCTCCTCCCTTAGATCACACAAGGAGGATCTCAGCACAGTGCACGAACTCCGTAGCACCGTTGAGAATCCCAATGTGTGTGCAAAGGGATCACACATTCTATAAACATTTTTGTGGTGGGTAGGTTTCTAATTTTTTTTATTTTGCGAGGGCAGCGGCCTTCCAGAAAGGCCTAAACTTTACGATTTCCAACTGCCGTGGGATTTTTAACGTGCGCAACTTTCACACGGGACCTCCTGTTTTTTCGCCGAGAAGGCTAGGCATTCGATCTCACTGCCCAGAAGACCGGGGGAGAAAAAAAAAGGGGGGGGGGGGGGACACAGGAGAACAGGGGGAAGTATGACATCATTAGGACCACTGGTTTATCTTTCTTTATCTCCTCAAAACCCCCGGAAATTACATTGCGCATTGTAGAATACGCCTTACCGTGATATTTTGAAGTAAGTTCTATATCTCAACTGCTCATTAGAACTAAGTTCTCTCTATGTTATACTTCTTGGTCCATTTTCACTATCTTTCTATCCAATTTGATATTTTTTTCTTTCCATTCCAGTCATTTTATGGAAGGGTTTCTTCCTTGGGGGTCCAATAAGGGATTCATTATGCTTGTATGGACATTTTTTTCCCAAGAAGGGGCCCATAGCCTTCATCGAACAATCAAAGGGTCCCATGTCACAAACACGGGCTTAGGGGCATACAGTTGTAATGCGGTGCTTCGTTTGGGAAACTCGGGTCGAAGGAAACCCTTTTTAACACAATAGATTTGAACACTTGGCAAGTAGACTATGAAAAGTTACACCCTTA
>JAMPIV010001031.1:72500-80000 GCA_024509875.1 Oreohelix idahoensis | reverse complement strand
GTCTTTCCTAACCCTTGCTGGAGTTTATGTATATTGTTGGTCCCTAGACCCTGACTTGGGCGGGGGGTCTAGAGCAAATCCCTACTTGTTTGTAAGGCTAGATTATGATATGGCAGTATCAAATCCCTCGAACATTAAACAATATTCAAAATATACAAAGAAATAATTTCAATCTTACCAGATTATGAATAAAGAACACAGAAATGCTAGCAAAACTCAGCTGAGCTGCTGGCTATAGTATGGCGTCCCTGAACTTATTTCACTTTCTTTCATTTGGAAATCACCACACTTTAAAATACTGTGTCTATCATCGAACAACTATTGAGGAATGGCCCCACTTGCGCGTCTGAGCGCCGATAAAATGATTGTCTGTGGCCAATCACTGCCTAGGTTTATTTCAAATTCAAATTTCCTACCCTAAAGTCATTTCAGTCATGCTTCAGTCAAGTATGGATGTTTATCTGTTAGTCTGTCCGTCTCTACTTGTTTTTTTTCAAAAAACGTACTTGATTTTTGAACCAACCTTTCTCTCCCCTCCAAAATTTTGACGTTAAAAGTTATATTTAGACACAGCTCCCACCAATGTCCCTTCGCTTCCCTACTAAGTAGATTTGAACACCTGCGTCTCAAGGTCGTGTTTTTTTTTGTGCAAATAGCGACACTTTTTATTCCATACAGTCTGTCGCTGATGTGAACAACACTGTCTTTTGTCATTATCTTCAATATTATCTATCCGTCTGTAAAATTAAGAACATATTAGTTCACTGCTCAGAATGGGCCATCCGGCCAGCTAATTTTTATATTCCTAACATTAATATTACGAAAAAGTTACTTTTTAATTTTTGTAATATTCCAAACATCTGCGTTCTGCCGCTGAATTCAAATCAAAGGCTTGGTATCGCAAAAGCGACCAATAAATGACTGTGGCGTAACATATCCAAGGTCCCTTCTGTCGAGTTCCTTACTTTATGTCAACTTAGGAAACGTGACTTTTCTCCGTTTCCCCCCCCCCAATTGCGTCTCCTTAGCCTTTCTAGTCTCACGCAATCTTTCCAGTCATATTTTTTCCTTTTTATCCGCCGTTCCCCTCCTGTCTAGCAAGTCAATTTTTTATGGAGGGTGATGACCCGCGGTCTGGGCGATCATGTACTATCAGCAGCCTACGCATTATGTTTTTATCCTTACATGTTATCTTTGGAGGTATTTTACCGTTGTATCTCTGTCAATTTCACTACACATCTCCCCACTTGAAAACATGCCTATGGCAAGTTCCAAAACCAGCGATACACATAGGTAAAATTACTCCTCACGCCTGCCACTACTCTAATTTTGATCACAGGGGTGCCGACTGAGGAAATCTGCACCGACATTCAATTTGGGGCTTGCATAAGCGACAGGTTTCAGTTCCCCATCAGGTGAAGATGATCTTTGCAACAAAGCCCCTCCAAGTCCTACATTACTTGCATCGGTTCTTAAGACAAAGTCCTGTGTCAAATCAGGCAGTTTGAGAATAGGCCTGCTAGTGAGTTTTTCCTTTAACTCTTGGAACGCTAGTTCACATTGTGCAGTCCAAATAATTTTATCTGGAAGTCCCTTGCGAGTCAGATCAGTCAGAGGAGCACAAATAGCGTTAAAATTCTTGATGTATTTCTGATAAAATCCGCATAACGACACAAATGATCGCACGTCCTTTTTTGTTTGCGGCCTAGGTGCTCTCTGCAGTTTTTCCAAGTTCTTAGGATCAGGGGTCATATTACCCTGATATACAGTGTGTCCCAAGAATTCCAACTCTTTGCATCCAATACAACATTTTGTTGGCCTAGCAGTTAAGTTCGCCTCCCGAAGTCTATCAAACAACATCTCCAGAGCTTCAATAAAAAGATGATTCACTGTGCGAAATCATCCCCTCCTTCAACAAATACTCTATTTCTTCCTTCAATGCCTTCTCCTTCGCGAACGGAATAGAATAGGCTCTCATACAGATTGGGTTTGAGTCTACCAGTTTCATGTCATACTGTAGCAAATTTGTATGGCCTGGTTTATCTGTTAATACATCTGTATGTTCCTCCAGAACCTGTTGAACTCTCTCCCTCTGGTTTTTAGTCAGGTACTTACTGACTTTTACCTGTGCTGCGGTTTCACAAGGATGTAATGGGTATTCATGTGAGGTGAGTGGTTCTTTTTGCATCTGGGTTGCAATAGCCAAGGTCAATAAGGGGGTGCTTTCCTGGAGTGGTCTGTCCAGATACTTCTTTAACAGGTTTACATGATAAACTTTCTCCTTCCCCTTTTTGTCAATTTTATAGTTTGTTCTAGACACCTTCTCTAGAACCGTATATGGACCTTGCCAACCAATTTGTAATTTATTCTGGCTTCCGGGTAGTAGAAGCAGCACCTTCTCTCCGACTGCCAGTTCCCTGTCCTTTGCCTTCCTATTAAAATATGCTGCATGTTTCTTCCTGGCTTGCTTCAAATTATCATTTGCCAGTTTCCATCCAGCTTTCAAACGAGTGGTCAGTTCGTTCACGTATTGATACGATGAGGTAACAGTCTCTTCCGCCTTCTCATCTGTCCAGGTCCTTAATAGAGCTACATCTGGATCTTTAATTTATCATACGTAGTTATCATGGAACCCGTCAGGTCCCGTCCATTAGAAGCCCTATAGTGAGGACTTTTCTTCCTAGAATCATCACTCACAAATCGACCACTACCAATTTTTTTCTTGGGTTTGTCTCCCCACTTTAGATTGCTTATGAGAGATCTTCGCTCTCTTTTCTGTTCTTCCAGTTTATATAAGTTTGACCGAGGGATTGTCATCTTATCCTGGGTTAAATTTCTTCTTTGTACTCTTCGCATAGTGGCCATGTTAATCCATTCAAGTGAAGACTGGGTGTGAAAAGGTGGCTCCCATTGCACTTTGTCTACCTGAGTATAATTAGTTTTCCTTCCAGGCCTAATTTTGCCCCATGGCGTTTCTAGGTCCTGCACATATTTTCCCTTTGTGGGTGTTCCCTCATGAAATATGCCACATGCTTCTACAAAGTTCTCAATATCGATATTTACGTCGGGCCAATAGTATTTTCGAGCAATTTTTTGGCAGATGGTACCGACTTTTTCATGGTCACCATCTTTTCCAACATGTAAGCTCCTTATCAAATTTGCCCTATATATCTTGGGAAGAACCAACTGTCCGTGACCACTGGATCTAGTTCCTGTCTTCCTGTATAAGAGTTTGTGCTTCATGAAATATTCCCCCTTGCTCGGAGGTGTGTGGCATTTGGGCAATTTTTTAAAACAGGGCTTGAGTGTCCTATCCTCAGCCTGCGCCTTCCTCATCTCCTCTGGATGAGCATTTATAGGTTCACCTTCTTCCTCCTTCTTCTGTGACCTGGTCTGCACTGTCGCCATGATCACAGGTTTCTCGGGATTCCCCAAGAAGACGTATCTACACCCCAATATCAGAGGGTAGATTGGTTCATCTATCACTGCTGCTCTGATTTCTCCCTCCACATAGCGAGTTTTCACCGTTATCCTTGCGATGGGAAGTGTCATGAGTGGTATGTCCTTAGTCGCCCCTTGTATTTCCACTGTTTCTGTGGTATACTGACTTGGGTCCACTAGGCTAGACTTCACAACTGAATCATAATCCAAACCTGTATCATAAAGGCACCTTATGGTGACCCCATTACAAATAACATCCTCACAAACTGGGGGGTGATAAGGTTCCTGTTGTCCATTAGGATTAACCTTTAATCTTCGCGTCCCCGACTTCATTGCAGCAATGTTTGAAGGTTTCCTTCTACAAAATTCGGTGTTATGGTTATCCTTCTTGCACCATTTACACCATCTTTTTCCTTGGTTCAACGGTTTTCTTTCATTGAACTTTTGGTCATTGAACTGTGAGTTTCTGTCGCGATAGTCATTTCTTGGCCGCTCAAAGTTTGTCCTACCTTTATTTCCCTGCTCTCTATTATCAAATTTATTAAATTGCTGTGGAGCTTTAAAATTGTCTATGTGCTTCTTTTTAGCACCACTTACCTCTGCCTGAGCTGCCTGATACCTCTCAGCAACATTTAAAATTTCCCCCAACTTCTCTGCACCTTGTTCCATGAGAAATTTTCTCATGTCTGGAGCCATGGACTCTCTCAATTGCTCAATCATGATCATTTCTATAAGATCTTGGGTCTTCCCCAGAGCCGTCCATTTCTCCAAATAGGTTTCTAGCCTAGCAGAGAATTGGTGGTATGTCTCCCCAGACAACAGTTTGGCATTTCTAAATTTCTTACGATAAAATTCACCATTCTTCTCGTACCTTAATAACAAAGCCTGCTTTAACATGTCATAATTGTCTTGGTCTTTCCTGTTCATTTTGGCAAATACTTCATAAGAAGTACCTCTCAATCCCTGTGATAGCTTTAAACTCCACCTCTCTCTCTCTCTAACCCATATGTAGTAGCTAATAACTCAAAACGTCCTAGGTACCCCTCTATGTCATCGTCTTTTTCAACAAAATGGTCTAAATGAAACCCCATAGCTGAGTTTGAGGCTCCCAGACTGGGCGTAGCATCTGAGGCAAAAGGGCTGGCACTATTTTCAGGAGCCGGGCCTTGTAATTCCACCTCCCTTAGTCGTAATTCGTGCTCCCTTTGCAACCTTCTATCTTCTGCCTCCCTTTCGGCAGTCAACCTTTTTTCTTCTGCCTCCCTTTGCTGTCGTTTTTCTTCTGCCTCAATCTGCAGCCTCTTAATTTCTCTATCAGCCTCAATTTGTAACCTCTTCTCTTCAGCTACCTTTCTATCTTCCCTTTCAATATATTTATCACATTCAGCCGTTACATATTGAATTAAAATCTGACCATCCATTCCCATCTCCTTTGCGGTCAGCACAGCAGCTGATCGGAATTTTGCTAGCTCCGCCATACTTTTCAGACAATATAATAATATACAAGCTAAATCTCTAACCAGTAAATACACTAAGTACTTCTTATGACTATAGTCTAACTAATTCTAACTAACCAGTTAACTAATTAATTATCACTGGCTGTGAAGATTCACCAACTTTTATCTGCAGGGACACTTTTAATTTTAAAGGGAATTTCACAATTTTTTTCCCCTAATTTTATTTCTCCAACCAGGAGATCCTAATATTACTGTTGGGCTAATTATCCCGGACAAGACCCCAATATATGTAGTGGGTTTGATGGTATTGTATGATGGTGATATTACTAAATGTAATGTATGAGGCCAGCTGTGAAGGCTCCTGAGATAAAATGTAGTTGTGAATTGTCAGAAGGCCTTTCTTGCTACCACTACGACCTCACACTTATTTTTTTTTTCTAATGAATGTAGCTACGTAAAATGTCTAGGGTAATGATATGTAATGTGGTGTGATAGTTATGGATACACCCACAGATATTTAAGCAGACTAATAATATTTAACAAATATTATAATACACTGAACTAACTCAAGAGTGTAAAATTTTTGATAGAATTATATTACATTTATTTTGTTCTGGATCAAGTTTTATGTTGACCAGAACTTTTTTTTTTTTTTTTTTTTTTTTAAAAGATTTAAAAATTATGAAAGAAATGCATGGAATGTTACATAATAAATGCAAGAGTGTACATATATAAGTACTAGACTAGTTAGTTTTATTAAAATGTTCTAGTAGTCATCTACTTGGGAGGATAGTTAATGCTTGTGCTGTTGGGGTGGCCTCATCACACCTGTCTATATTGACTACACAGTGTCCAGTAAATTACAGGAATTTTATGGGGTATTAGTAACTAAAAGGCGTTGGTGAACTTCCAGCAGACCAGAGGCTCACTCAACTTGCATATGTAGCTCTGGTGCTGAAATCTGGTGGTCCCACCTCTCCGTGCTGGCGGGCAATAATAGTGGTCTCTGTCACAACGTACTGCACAGATACACTCGAGTAAAATCACCAACTGAATGGACACCGCCTTGTTGACAACTGAAACTCACAGCTCTGCAATCAAAGTATTGGCTATGTGTCAAAATTCTATTCTCTACCCACGTCTGGACACAACACGGACACAACAACCACATCATACAGACAGGTCAGATCTCTCTGACCAAACAGCACATTTACCATGGTGGTTTTACATCAGATAGGTCCTCCCAGACTATAGATTCTGAAAAATATTTATTAGTTTCCTTCCCTAAAAGTGGATAGGTAATATGTTTCATTATTCTCAACACTTGATCTGTCTTTCCTAACCCTTGCTGGAGTTTATGTATATTGTTGGTCCCTAGACCCTGACTTGGGCGGGGGGTCTAGAGCAAATCCCTACTTGTTTGTAAGGCTAGATTATGATATGGCAGTATCAAATCCCTCGAACATTAAACAATATTCAAAATATACAAAGAAATAATTTCAATCTTACCAGATTATGAATAAAGAACACAGAAATGCTAGCAAAACTCAGCTGAGCTGCTGGCTATAGTATGGCGTCCCTGAACTTATTTCACTTTCTTTCATTTGGAAATCACCACACTTTAAAATACTGTGTCTATCATCGAACAACTATTGAGGAATGGCCCCACTTGCGCGTCTGAGCGCCGATAAAATGATTGTCTGTGGCCAATCACTGCCTAGGTTTATTTCAAATTCAAATTTCCTACCCTAAAGTCATTTCAGTCATGCTTCAGTCAAGTATGGATGTTTATCTGTTAGTCTGTCCGTCTCTACTTGTTTTTTTTTCAAAAAACGTACTTGATTTTTGAACAACCTTTCTCTCCCCTCCAAAATTTTGTCGTTAAAAGTTATATTTAGACACAGCTCCCACCAATGTCCCTTCGCTTCCCTACTAAGTAGATTTGAACACCTGCGTCTCAAGGTCGTGTTTTTTTGTGCAAATAGCGACACTTTTTATTCCATACAGTCTGTCGCTGATGTGAACAACACTGTCTTTTGTCATTATCTTCAATATTATCTATCCGTCTGTAAAATTAAGAACATATTAGTTCACTGCTCAGAATGGGCCATCCGGCCAGCTAATTTTTATATTCCTAACATTAATATTACGAAAAAGTTACTTTTTAATTTTTGTAATATTCCAAACATCTGCGTTCTGCCGCTGAATTCAAATCAAAGGCTTGGTATCGCAAAAGCGACCAATAAATGACTGTGGCGTAACATATCCAAGGTCCCTTCTGTCGAGTTCCTTACTTTATGTCAACTTAGGAAACGTGACTTTTCTCCGTTTCCCCCCCAATTGCGTCTCCTTAGCCTTTCTAGTCTCACGCAATCTTTCCAGTCATATTTTTTCCTTTTTATCCGCCGTTCCCCTCCTGTCTAGCAAGTCAATTTTTATGGAGGGTGATGACCCGCGGTCTGGGCGATCATGTACTATCAGCAGCCTACGCATTATGTTTTTATCCTTACATGTTATCTTTGGAGGTATTTTACCGTTGTATCGCTGTCAATTTCACTACATATATATATATATATATATATATATATATATATATATATAT
>JAMPIV010001031.1:0-67500 GCA_024509875.1 Oreohelix idahoensis | reverse complement strand
GATAAAACTTTTTGCCTCCTCGAAAGTTATGCTTGCTTCAGGCTGAGGTAGCTTTCCACCTTTTGCCAATCTGTCAGCCTCTGTCAGCCAATCTGTTAACCTCTTTCAGCCTCTGTCAGCCAATCTCTCAGCCTCTTAAAATAGAATAAGATGTTTTACAAATCCTTCTATATGTCATCGGGTAAATTAATCATGTAACATGCCATCTATAGCAAGACATGGCTTCCAAAACAGCGAAATAAAATAACTTGGTCACATAATTCAATTATTAGAGATTCACAGCAAAAGCCATAGTTGTAAATGTAGGCACAAGAGGTCTTCTGGCTACAACAATACGTTATCTGCTGAAACAACTGAGCCTCAAGGAGGATTCCAATGACAAGGGCAACCGAAAGACGTATCGATACTGCTGATAAGGTCTCGTGACTGCTGTGGAACAACCACAACGGGCATGGGAAGACTTGCGTAACTGCCTCGGGTTGACTGAATGTTAAACCAGGAGTGACGAGCTATTTAAGTACTCCCGAACGAGATGAAGTGGGTTCAGTTCCCAGTGCAGACGGTTGGGGGGGGGGGGGAAGAGATAAAAACAGGAGGATGGCACTTTGTGGTCATGACCCAGGATGCCCTGCTCCCCCAGAGCGTCAAGAAAGGTGAAGGGACAGAAACACCCTTATGATGATGGGGGGGAAGACCTACTTCTGAAGTAGTTTCCTATTATTATTACATTTAGAACGTATTGTGACAAAATGGCTCACAGCAATGGGTGGGTGGAGGGGCGATTCCAATACTGAGTCCCAATAAGCGCTAACCACCCAAATATCGGCAGCCTTCCCGAACAATAATACATATCTTTGTGGCCAGTGTATAGTGGCGATTCGCTTAACAATTAACAATAAGAGGGAATATATAACAGTTCCGAAAACTGCATTAACGGCTGGAATTAGGTTGCATAAGAGTAAGAAGATTAGTCGAAAATATCTTCGGAAACGTACACATCTCAGCCGAGACGGAGTAGCAGTGACCTAGTTCACGTGCAGAGCAAGTGCAGGCAAATAGGTTAGTGGTTTTACCGTAACAAAAACTTATAGTGGGATACAGGTAAAGATATAATCGGTGTAAGCGTGCGTACGTTTGTATGTAAACATACGTGTATGGCGTAATATTTTTGTCGCAGTTTCTATTTTATTTTTAGATGTTTCTATTTTGGGAGAGTGTGCTGTTGCGTAATGGCTGTGATACATTGCCGAACTTCTAATTGTTAACTTGCAATATTTGTAATGTTAATGGCTTTGGCAAAAGCGGTTGTGATAAATTGTGAATTTACCTGCTGCGACTAAAACTTTGCATCAAATGTTAGTTTTTTTTCAGATTTATAATGGATGTAATTCACATATTTTAAAGTTTCGCCGTTTTAAATTTTATCCGAAATTCAAATTTAAAATCAAATGTTCCTAATTGCGTAATTTACATAATTCCATTTATGGGATCCCCGTTGACCTCTAGGCCAATGTTACGTAAGTAGGATTCCCTAGAAGAAAGAAGAAAAAGAATAAGGCTATTGATTGGTTCATCATCATCATGTGACGTTTTCTTTCCAGAACGTTGTCTCCATTACAGCTGCTCTGAACGCATCACGATTCTGGGCAAGTCGACCTGCATCAGCCAAAGACAAGTTCAGACTCTCTGTGATGTCCTGGGTCCACCGTCGTCTAGGTCGACCCCTTCCCCTTTTTCCAGGGAAGGAAAATTTGATTGGTTGCGTTATTAAAATATTTGTATCACGTGGGGATTTGCTATATTTAGTCAAAATGGCTGAAATGTTGCATTAAATTCAACAAGTCTGACTACAGGGATATATTTTTCGGTCTTATGACTCCGCAGTACGTGTTTAGTGCGTTGTTTAAATTTCTGAATTTAAGCTTTTTAACTACACCATTACAGTACATAAAGAACAAACTTAAATTGCATGTTTACGTGCACATTAGCAAGGATTAATGTTAATTTAATAGGCCTACTCAGTCCTTTCCACGCTTAAAAAAAACACGTCTTAACTTCCCCATTGGCAGTGTCAGTGACTTTGTATCTAGAAAGCTGGCGGATAGTCACCTAGTACTTAGAATAAGAATAATATTTGGATATGTAGGAGGTATTCGTAAGCATGGAAAATAGAATGTGCGAATTTGAAGTTTAAAATAAATAATGGGTAGGCTATGCCAATAGAGTCAGTTTTCCAACTGAACGATGCACCAAAAACACTTTGTTTTTTGTTAAATATTAATGATGAAAAATATATCCCGTTCAACCTCTGATAGGTTATAATTAGGATATATAGGCTAGGCCTATTGTTTTCAGTTCCAAAAAAATATGAACAACTGCCGATATTGGAAAGTGGCATCACACTTGTCAAATCATTGTATACAGGGTAAATCACAATTACCAATTATGCTTGAATGTTAAAAAAAAAACCCCCAAAAACAAACAAAAACGATATAAAACCGAACAAAATCAAGCAGAAACTCCAAACAAGAATAATATTAAGGGGGAGGGGTGTAAAGGCCTGGTGGTTCCAGTTATATAACTGACTTTAACAGATATTTAATTGACTTTCATCTGTTAAAAGCCAAATGCATTGTAAGAGCAGCATGAGACCTTCACATTCCCAATTACTAGCCTATATATTAATCCTTGTCTGCCCTTCATCAGCCACAGGCACAAACAAAAATAAATATATAGGCCAATAGGTTCATAGAAAAAAACATGAAAGATACTATAAACACATATTGTTATCTCATTTTATCGGTTAAGCAAGTTGTAAGACAAGTAGGGCCTACTTTGTTCCTTTGTCTTTACAGTAAAAATCAGCTCAAGTCAGAGCAGAAATACTAGTTGTAAAGATAATTTAAATATCTTGAATTATGCTATAGCATAATACCAGCATTGCTAAAAATGAAAAATGCCCATTACAAAGTTTTAAGAGATGGAACAAACAAATACAACAAAATACTTTACAGATGTTGCCAAGTATAGAAAACACCTGTGTTGAAGTGTGTTTCAAGTGGTAAAAATGTTGTGAATAACCACTCTCAATAAACATTAGTTTGTTTTTTATTTTTATTGTTTGTTTCTTGAAAAGGGGTGTCACACAAATTAATTCACACAGTTTTGGTTTTGATTTACTATGTTTGGAGAAACCCATTAAGGGTTGAATGGGATACTTTGTCTGAGCCAGTCTATCTGACACTTCCATTTCTGCTGCAGGCATTTTGATGTGTCGATTCAGCTAGAGTGGTTCATGAGCATGCAACTTGGCAACTGGTCATCTGAACTTCATAAGTGTAGAAATGTTTAGAGTAGATGCTGCTCGGCTGAACTGTTCCAAAATTGCTTTATTTAGTTGGGAATTATCATGTGCTCCTGATTTCGAAGACCTGCGTTTAAAATACTTCCTGGGTGTATTTGGTTCTGCTTTTTTCACAGACCATCTGATAGTCAAGTTGAATGAGGCCTCTTAGTATCCATGAGATGTGGCCATGAAGCCAAGGATCTTCTATGGCGATGAAATTCCTAATGAAGGCTGTTTCATTACCCTTGACCTTGGAAGACTTGCACCAGTATAAAATAACTTCTGCCTTGGGCATCATGTGTTATAACTGTTCTTGGATGACATCAGTGCAGTAATTGAGCAAGTTATTTACCTGAAATAGCATTATACAAGTATCCCTCAATTTGCGACGGTGCTATTTGCGCCGATTCAAAATAACGCTGATGTTGAAATCCAATGGTACAAAAATATAAAAAAAGCACATGAACAAATATAAATTTTAAAATTTCTTATTAAATTAATATAAAGTAACCACCGGAGAACAACGTAGAAGACTGGCACAAGGGGTAGGCTTGAACGAAATTAAATATGTATATGTAACAGAGCTGTTGGAAAGCCATGGAAAGCCTCTTTCCAATAAAGATAGGGAATTGGCCACATAACAAAGCCAACAGAGATAGGAGGAGGACAGAGAGGATGAAGACCTTTCTACAAAAGAAGTGACATGCCATCTGCAGCGTATCATTTCAGACATAAAGAAACTCACTGATAAGCTCTGTGAGATTGACCATGATTAGGAGCGGAGCACTACAGCAAAGAGGAGCATTATGGTATCCATGAGACATTATTATGAGATTTTGAAAGACAGGAAGAGGAAATGATGACTGTGAACACTGCATGTTTTCTTAACACAACGTGATGGTGCATTAGGCCATTGTTGTTTTAAGTGTGTATTTTAAAATGTGTATATTTATTTACCTAATTTAATTTAAATCTTTCAGAGCTTGAAATATAATAACATTGAATTACTCGTTAATTTTTGGGTGCCTGGAACGTAGGTCGATAACTTCTCATTGAGTTACCTTAGAAAACGGTTTCAATTTACACCGATTCCAATTGCACCAGTTCATTCAGGAACTCATCCTCTGTGTAAATTGAGGGCTACCTGTAGATTGTTCTGTAGATGAATAGCAATTTTTCGAGTTTTATGATTTTTAGTGTTAGCTATGCAGCAGTATTTTGTGATGGCAGATTAGAAAGCTCTAACAAATCTTAAAGTTTCTCCATTTACTGTAATATGGAAAGGAGCTGGGGTTAAATATTTAGTTCCATGTGGCATACAGAATTTCTTAAATTATTGCAAACTTAATTGGCAAACTCATCATATAAAACACTACTGCAAGAACATGCGAATAATTAGTGCAAGCTTCCTGCAAGGGGACCAGCTACAGTAATGGCTACATGCTTTACAAGGAGCATAAAGGAACATGATGATGATGATGAATTGGGTACCACTATCTGAGACAAATGGAAAATTCCTGGGGGACCTGGATTTCGCAGATGATGTAGCATTCTTAAGTTCAACACCAAGACAATCCCAAGAAGCAATAAATAATTTGTGTCATCTCTCGGTTAAAATTGGTCTCCAAATAAATGCCTCTAAAACTAAAGCTATGAACTTTTCTAACGAGACCTTTGATATCATCTTGAACGGGGAAAAACTACAGAAAGTTGAAAGTTTCAATTATTTAGGCAGNAAAATGACTCAGGATGGTGACACAACAAGAGAAATCCATACTAGAATTGCTTTGGCAGCTAGCGCCTTCAATAGATTATCTAACATTTGGAAATTACGATCATTGAATATACATACCAAGCTTCGTCTGTTTAATTCAAATGTTATCTCAGTGTTAACATACGGCTGTGAGAGTTGGAAAATAACAAAATCATTGGAGAACAAGCTGAATACATTCGAGAACAAATGTCTTAGAAAACTCATGAACATCAGTTGGAAAGAATTCAAGACTAACCGACAAATAAGAGAAGACTCTAGGCAGAAATATGTCTCCGACTATATAAGGAAAAGACGATGGTCATATATCGGTCATGTCCTACGAATGCAAAACAACAGAATACCACTACAGGCGCTCACTTGGGTTCCTGAGGGTAAGCGGAAAAAAGGAAGACCAAAAGAAACACTCAGAAGAACAATAATAAGAGAAGGAAGAACGTTGGGCCTAAATAATGTGCAAGAGCTAAGAGGAGTGGCGTCACAACGAACAACCTGGAGAGCACTGGTTTCTGCCTTATGCGCCGTGTTTGGCGCTTAAAGAATTTATTATTATTATTATTATCTGAGACATCTGTGTCTGGTAGCCCTTCGTGTAGACAGATCTTACTCAGTGGAGGTATGGTTGCTTCTGTAGTAATCAGAATCATGCTACAGGTATGAGGATACTTGTAATATGCGTGAACTGCAAAGGGGCCGATCATTAATTGATACAAGGTCTTGTGTAATCAGTTTGAACTTTCTCTCAAGGCAGGACTAATATTTGTAATGTGGACTATCCTGATTAGCTTGGCTTGAGGCACATCTGTTGCTATAATATTAACATTAGACCACCAGCTGTGTCATACAGCTATTATGAAATTTCCCTCATGTAGGACTTTCTTGTGAAGGAATGGTGATACAGTTGAATTCTGCTTGCTGAAAGTGAAAGGGCAAGTTCAGACAACAGTCAAAATAAGATCTGAGCGAGTCATCTTTGCAAGATATGGAGACTACCCATCCTTTTTGCACAGATTTGCAGACTGTACTAAGTATTTTTTCTTTGAATGTCTTGGACTCAGTTAGCTCAGAATCAACTGGACGATGAGCATGTGCATCATCATTGCATATTGAGATGCTAAAACAGGATGCTTCAGATTGATTGCAACGTTGATGTGATCACATGGGAAGTTTTATTGTTAATGCGGCAGTATTGGCATGTTTTCTTGCAGGTAGATATTTACTCACTAAGTTGTAAAACATCAGCATGTGGGCCCCAGTGCTGAAAACATTACATTGTAAAAACAGATAGTTTATGATCCACAGAAAGTATATCAAGAAGGACTTCAGATCTGTTTGAAGGGACAGGCCAGTCCATTTCAGTAGGGACAGGTCAGTCCAGTTAGTTGGTTTGGTTGGTTTTAAGGACTATCTTCATTGCACATGGACTACTCCATCAGTGCTCCGATCTCCTCCTTTAGATCACACAAGGAGGATCTCAGCACAGTGCACAAACTCCGTAGCACTGGCGAGAATCCCAGTGTGTGTATATAGGAATCACACATTCTATAAATATTTTTGTGGTGGGTAGGTTTCTAATTTTTAAATCTTCGCCAAGGCAGTGGACTGATAGGCCTACTCTTTACGATTTCCACCTGCCGTGGGATTTTTAACGTGCGCAACTTGCACACAGGACCTCCTATTTTTTTGCCCTTATCCGAGACGGCTAGGCATCCGATCTCACTACCCAGGAGACCAGGGGGTATAACATCATTAGAACCACTGGTTCTGTAAAAAAAATTTCCATAAATTATATTCCCACAACTGGGAATCGAACCTGGTACTTCTAGAGCTCGAGGTGGACGCCATACCTCTTAGCCACTCCGACCCCCAGTTAGATATTGGTGAAATTTGTGAATGCCAAAGATAATGAATAATGCTATGATTCATCTCACCATCAGTCACAGTCTTAGATGTGAAAGCAGTAAGTTTTCTCTGATCCGTGTGGATATTTGATGGGAAAGAACACCTCTTGTCCCATAAGATGAGACATCTGTTGCCTAAATGATTGACATCTTTGAATTATAAGCGGGTCAGATGTGTAGCAGCAATGACAGCTGCATCCTAATCTTAAAAATCTTTCTCATGAGCCTTGGACCACATGCATGGCACATTCTTTGTCCTTAATATGTTGAGGGTCGCAGTCATCTGAGAAAAACTTTGAATGAACTTGTGAAAATAATTTATCTTGCCTTGACATGGTTGTAGCTGAGTCAGTTTTTCTTGGCTAGGTAGCTGCTTTATGGCAGCATTACTTAAGTTAGAAAATCAAAGACCATTTGCAGAAATGAGATTACCCAAGCATTTAGCGTCTGATTTAAGGAAGTCAAATTTAGACTTGTTACAGCATAGTCCATGCTGATCTAGGCGCTGAAGTAATTCTTCAAGTGTACGAAAGTGCTCTTGTATGAAGACCAATGCAGTGGTTTACCAACTGTCACCACTTCTCAAATATCAGAATGTATAAACTAAACGACAGCTGGTAGATAGTATATTCTTACCAACTCTATGCTATCTGTGTCAGACATGGTCCCTGACCAAAGCACAGGAAAGGAAAATCACATCCTGGGAGATGAGATTCCTAAGAAAAGCCATTCAAGTTACCTGGAGAGCCAGAATGAGAAATGATGATAGACAAATTGCAGAAACTACGTCCTGCATCAAGTATATAGAGAGACATAAAATTAAGTGGTTTGGTCATTACATGAGAATTGAGCCCGATAAATTACCATTACGCACCCACAGGAGTTGACAATCTGGTTTTAATGCACGATGAAGACTTAGAGGCAAATGGGTGGGCTATATCACAGACATTTTACAATGACACGGGGCTCCCCGCAGCCAGTGCAACACTTGGCCCGAGTACACAAACTTCAGCTCCCCACAACACTTCGAAGTAACAGTGGCCCAAAAAAGTAAGTGTAAGTAAGTATTTAAAAGTAGGTTAATCTTTCAAACTGCAGGTACTGATGTATTACTATTGGAGTATTACTCAAGTCCTGTAGGTCATGTCATCACTGGGTCATGCTTGGAGTGATCTAAGTAAGACCCTGAGGACACTGCACACTGAAGAGTTGTTGTGTTTGACCTGAACTGTTGGAAAACACTGACATTCTACTTAATCATCATTGTCATCTATCTGTTCCCAATGGAGTATGGAGCCACCACTGTAGCTGGCTCCCTTGCAGAATGTTAGACGGGCCTGCGCGCCCAATTCTTTACCCTTCGAAAATAAAGTTCGTTCGTTCGTTCGTTCGTTCAGGAAGCCTACACAAAGCATTCACATGTTCTTGCAGCCAGGGTGTCTGTGGCAGTTTGTTTTACTTGATGAGATTGTCAGCCCCATGCCCAGCCTCATATTAGTTGCTTTGTACAACATGCCTGACGGAGCAGTGGTACTCTTCTTTCTGTGTCTCATAAAAGACCCCCACGGGAGCTACACTGCATGAAATTCTACTTGGTAGTTGGTTATTCCATATGTTGTTCTGTTATAATTGGTGATATAAGACACTTATTGTTATTTCTTTTTGTTTCGTATTTCAGGAAAGTTAAAACTAACGTCAGACAAAAGATGAGACCATAGGACATTGTCATTGGATATTTAGCCAAGCTGACCCTCACATATCATCATAATGGCATACCTTCTACTGCATTTTCCTGTTGACCTTGTTCTTGCTGCTGTAAATCATCTGGATTTTCTGAAATACTGTGATCAAGTTCTGAGTCTACGGGATGAGGGAATCCTGCGCCAGGCTTTGTACAGATATCAACATTTTTGGTTGCCTCTGGCAGCAAAACATGGCAAGAAAGTTCCTCTTGAAGCACCATTAGATATTGCATGGGTGTGGCACTGCCATATGCTGTCACCGGTAGCATACTGTTCTGATTGTGTTAGGGTAAGTATTTGTTAGACTCCATTTGAAGTAAAGCCTTTAGAAACTAATAATGTACTCACTCTATTTTATAGATTGTCACTGTGTGTTAATTTCCCTTGTTTTGATGTTGGAGCGTATTTAGGTTATGTTTATGATAGCATATTTTCTGAAGTGACATGTTGGGCCAAATGGCTTAACTGTTTCCATCCCAGGCAGTTCTTGTGTTTTATCCAGGCTCCAAAATGGATGAAATTTTGTACCCCATACATAATATTCAAAGCAAGCAGAATATATCTCATTATTTTGTTTCTTCTCATACTTGTATGTAATGTTCAAAGCAAGTTGAATGTATCTTATAATATTTATTGTTTTCACCATATTTAATATTCAAAGCGAAGTGAATGTATCTCATTATATTTATAAAATTTGTGTAAATTGGCTCAAGAATTTTGGGAAATGTTGCAAGTCATATATACAACAACTGTGTGTGAACTCTTGTGAGGTACACATTTGAGAACAAAAGAGGTGAAGAAAACATGTAAACTGTTGTACTTACATTTAGTGTTTCAGCACATCTTAACTTCCATGACTTTATGCCCTCTTAACTCTGTGGTAGTAAACTTTATACAATATAAGTGTATGTCCAATTTGAGATAAAGCTCTGACACTTTATAACAAACTTGTGAACACTGTAATTTATATGACTTTTTAAATGAAACATTACATTGCTGTACTCCAGCCCAACATATCTGTTTTTTTCCCCCTCTTGAGTTAATTTAACTCTTTAAGCCCCAAGCAAAAAGCAGGGTTTGGCCTAAACAAAAACGGCCACCCCAGTGCTTTTGTATTGTTGTTGTTGTTTGGAAAAAAAATATTTTTTTAATGTTCATATGCATAAATACGAGTTATTTAAAATGAAAGTACTTCCTGTCGGAAATGACGTTTTGGGTTGTTAACATTGGAACAGAGCTCTAGATCTAGACAGGAGCAAAAAATCCGAAGCCACTTAAATGGCTCCTGGGCCAAATAGGTCTAAACCCTGAGCCACTATAGTTTCTCTTGGGGCTTAAAGAGTTAACACTGTAACAAATATCTTGCATTCGGATATATTATGTGTTCACATATTCGTAACTTCAACCAACCACTGCTGTTCTTTTTTGTTCATTTCTTCTACTCTGATGAGATAAAGATAGAATAAGACTGCTATACCCTAAGGCATATCGTACAAGGTGAGTAAAATGAGGTTGTGCACGGGGTTGGCAACCTCATCATGTAAAACAAATTACCACTGATACAAGAGCATATGAATGCTTGTGGAGGCTTCCTGCTAGTGTACAGACTACAGTGGTGACTTCATGCTCCACAAGAAGCGCAAAGGAAAATGATGGTGTATTTTATGCTGAATGTAATTTCTACAATTTTTCTGAAGTCATAATTTCTCGTTCTATCTCTCCTGGCTGTTCTTAAGCATTTCATTTACATATAATTAAAATTATTAATAAGAACTTCAGACCATAGTAACCCATGGAACAGTGGTCTGTTTGCATTTTATATACAGTTAATAAATAAAAATACTCTTCCATAATAATGAAAATGTGAAACCTTTACTGTATTTCCAGCAATCCAGTTGGACGGAATGTATGATCATAGTCCAGTAGTATGAAAACATTACATCACCACTAAGCTGTTAACTTGAACTGATTTGTCCACTTGGACACATCAAAACTCTCATAATTACCATGGTAAATTAATCCACTAGGGCAGGTTTCTTGGTTAAGGGTCTAACACAGTATGCTCTTAATGCGAGCAAAGTTCACTCACTCTAAAGCCAAATCTACAGAATATTGTTCATTGTCTAGTTTAAACAGGAGCTCAGTGTAAAAATAAAGTTAGCAGTGTCTAGAAAGCACTACCTCAGTGAGAGAAGCAAGTTCATGACATCCTGGTCCAGCAAGTTTAGTGATTGAATGGCCTTGGAGAGAGTGACACCACTGTATAGACGGACAATAGGAACTAGACGATATACTACAGGCAGTTTGTTCTCAGGTTGATCCAGTACAGAGTTCTGTGGAACCTCAACTGGTGTAGTAACCTTCAGGCTGGGTGCTGCTCTGTTTACCTATTTCAGAGTGTTTGGTTGTGCTCTGCAGAAAGTCCTTGCAGCATTCTTGTTTGGACTGTATTTCAGGATATTTCATGTTGCTTCTGGTTTTGGTGTCTCCAGACAATGAAGCGTTTGTCAGATCAGATCCAGGACATAATGCATGTGATGATAGGTGTATAGAACCAGGTGCATAGAACAATGGCCACTGCACACTGGAGCAGAAACTACTGTTTCTCCTGTTTCAACAGTTAGTCATGTCAGTAATCGATTAGGGTTGGGTGAACGACTGGAACACATTCAAAGTGAAGGAATGCATTTGGTCTTGGGCTGTATGAAAGATACCCCCATTGTGACAGTGAAGTATATGCTTGGATGGCTTTATATAAGATCTAGGTATGTGATGGCCCAGGCAAAGGCCTCTATGCAGGTAACCACAGACGAAAGGTCAGCCACTGCATTGGAATACTGATAACATTAAGGGAGCAAGAATAAAGAGAAGAATGTCATGGGTGGCAGAGGCAACGATTGGGAAGGTGATCACAGTTTAAAAAAATATTCAAAGGGGAAGAGTGGAGTTGTTGTTGTTGTTGTTGTTGTTGTTTAACTAGGGCTGCTGCGCTTCTTGCTCTTTTGCAACCAATACCAGGTTGAAGACTTCTTGGTATTATCTACACTGTAGATCTAGGCTTTTCCTATGGCTTTTCTGCCTTTCTGAAATGTGCTGAGTTGAAGTCATGAGCTCCGTTTCTCCAGCTTGGTTTGCATTTAAAGGATCATCATATCTGGTCCAAAGCTAGGAGGAAGAAGCGTGTGGCATAATGTGCATTCCCCACCATCCAAGGGGGCTCTCCAAATATGCTGAGCTAAAATACTGTGCTCTGGTTCTGGGCTCTACCAAGGAATTGTCACATCCTACACAGAGCCACTTCTCAGCTCCCCCTGCCTATCACTGGGTCCATAGTGAGATCCTTCTGCATGCAGACAACCAGGTAAAAGCCAACGTGATGTGTGGGGCTCAAATGACTCCTCCAAGCTTAAGTGCAATGCTGGGTTCTCAATATGTTTCACCACAGGGGTAATCACTGGAAGTGGGTGAATGATTTCAAAAGTCAATGAAGTTATAACACTGACAAACAACATTTTTCTTTCTTATACACCAATACCTCATTCTTTCGACAGGTTAGGGACCAGAGCTATGACGAAAGTCGAAAATCAACGAAAGTCGAAGCATAGCCTTTATTTAGCTTACAAATGCATTAGGGCCGCCAAAAAACGTAAATAACTAACTATATAACACTTGCGAATGCGTGCAACACCTAGATAAACAGAAATAAACATAAGAGTAAAGAAAATACAGTAAAAAATAAAAAATATGTAAATAGCATCTTACCTTAAAATCATTCTTGAGCAAGTAGACGATGAATATATACAGTATGTACAGTTTTGAATGTTGGTAATTTAGGGGGATTCTAGACTTAGAAAACCAGATGGAGAAAATTGAGGAGGTTCATCTTCAGAACTGGAGGATTTCAATCTAATTCTTTTAGGAGAAGGGCAATTTGAAGGAGATCTAACTGGGGCTGGGGCTGATGTTGATGGCTCGGAATCTGAAGGGTTAGAGGGAGGGGTGACTGAAGTTGGTTGTGGCGGTTGCGTCTTGAAAAAGGAGAGCAAAGACGTTTACCTCATTGATGTCTTCTTCCTTTCCCTAAGAAGATCTCTGTAACAGGCTATTTGGTGTTCTAGCCCACTATTTACTTTTGAACTTCTGTCGAAATTTATTCTACGTTGAAGATCTGCTGCTTTATGTAGCCAACTTCTTCTATAATTTTTTCAAGCTTCACTTGAAAAGCTCCTGCAGCTGCGGTATCTGCGCTAGCTGATTCTCCCTTCACTGCTATATTATGCAAATTTGACCTTTTCTTAAATTTCTCAAACCAGCCCCTGCTAGCTCCAAATGTCTCTTCAGCTGATGTCTCGCCTTGTTCAGCCTTCATTGCATTAAATAAAGTTTGTGCTTTAGCCGGGATAAGATCTTGGCTTAGAGGAATGTTGTGGCTGACTTGGTCTTCAATCCACACATTTAACACTTTTTCCATCTCACCAATTAAATTGTGCCTCTTTCTAATAAGTTTGGTATGCACTGGCGTAGCGTTTTTGATTTCCTCTAACACTTTAGCTCTGTTCTTTACAATTGTGCTAACTGTAGTGCTTGGTACACCTAGCCTGCGGCCTATTTCAGCATTTAAGATGCCTTGTTCATTAAGCTTGATTAGCTTAAGCTTTTCTTGCAAATTGAGAACCTTATGGGTTCTTTTAACTTTGTCACTACACTTAGGACCCATTATGAATATATTAAAGCACAAAAATAAGTAGTACTGTTTAAGGCCTAATCACACAAAAAAGTACAGTATGAAAACTGTACACGTGTCTTATAATCACGATATGAACACTGTCATTAGACTGTTATCACTAAAATAACTATGAACTGTTTACAGTATAATCACAAAAATAATATAGTATGAATAGTTTTGTTATTTTAATCACAAAAATAAGTAGTATTAATATGTTTAATGACAAATATCAGAGATTCAACGCGGACAACTTTAAAAAAAAAAAAAAACAGTGCACACCGAACGATTTCTGTTCAAAGACTGAACGACGAAAGAATCAAGATGACGCGCAGTTGTGACCAAATACGACGAAAGAGCGAAGCGAGCGACGAAATTTGGAAACGTGGTTAGAATTGAAAACCGACGAAAGAGCGAAGCGACGAAAGTAGAAGCGACGAAAGTCGAGGTATCGGTGTATAAGAATAAGTGTTCTTAGGTCAGTTTCTTGCGCTGATTTCAAATTTGAAATCCGTTTATCTCTTTAACATCGGGTTCTTAAGATATTTGTGAATAAATATATTTTTGGGAAACCGTTATTTGCTCTATTTCATTTTTACTATATAACTTATTAAAAATTAATAAAATGCAAAATAATTCTACTTTTTATACTGCTAAACGATGCATGACATATGTTACGCTATTTTTCAAATAGTTACTGTATTTTGAAATAATTCTGAGCGAAATATGGCTTCTAGAAGTTGTAGAAATTCGGCTGATCTGTTCTGTTAAGTGTGCGGATATTTTACCGATCGTGTTCACCAGAAAAACTTTACACCATTACTAAAGAAAGCATATGAACTTTATTTCGATTCGAAAGTTGATGATGCAAATAAATCTTGGAAGCCAAATGCAGTTTGTTCGACTTGTGCAAATACATTGGCAGGTTGGTTACGAAAATCGCCGAAGCATAAGTCGATGCCTTTTGGAGTGCCAGTAATATGGCGTGAACCGACAAATCACGCTACTGATTGTTACTTCTGCTTGACAAATATCCATGGTTTCACTTTTAAAACTAGAAAGTCTGTGTTTTATCCAAATATTGAATCGGTTTCGAAACCAGTGCCTCATGATCCAATCACGTGTCCGATCCCAGTTCCACCAGAACAATACCTGTTGGACGTGAATGAACCATCAGAAAGTGATAGTTTACCTGCTTTAGAAACTAATTCTGACTCGGATTATATACCGGTGAATGATGGTGTTCACTTAATTAACCATTCAGAACTTTCAGATCTAATACGTGATCTCGCTCTTACCAAAGGACAAGCGGAATTACTCGGTTCGCGACTCAAAGAATGGACTCTTTTAGCGCCCAATACTCTGATATCTAAATTTCGTCATAGACACAGAGAACTTGTTCAATACTTTGAGATGGATGATGACATTTGCTATTGCAAAGATGTAAACGGTCTAATGATGCACCTCGGTCATGAGCACATAGTCAACGAATGGCGACTTTTCATCGACTCTTCCAAGACTAGTCTAAAAGCCGTGTTATTGCATAACGGAAATTTATTTTCATCAATTCCAGTCGCCTACTCTGTTCATATGAAAGAAACTTATGACAATATGGCTATACTTTTGGCAAAAATAAAGTACAATGACTACCAATGGCGGATTTGTGGAGACCTAAAGGTCATTGCAATTCTCACGGGCATGCAGACTGGGTATACTAAATTTTGTTGCTTCCTATGTGAATGGGACAGCCGCAACAGACAGGAACATTATGCAAGAAAGGTGTGGCCTATCAGGGATCGTATGCAGCTTGGGCATAAAAATGTAATACACGAGCCATTAGTTAACAAAGACAGCATCATTTTACCACCGTTACATATAAAGTTGGGGCTCATGAAGAATTTCGTAAAAGCGTTAGATAAAACGAGCAAAGCTTTCACTTATTTTCGAGAAAAGTTTCCGCAAGTTAGCGATGCAAAGATAAAGGAAGGTATCTTTGTAAGACCTCAGATTAGGAAAGTTATTGCAGACAAACAATTCGAGAACTTGTTACATGGTAGTGAACTTCGCGCAAGGATGGCATTCAAATCGATCGTCGATAACTTTCTGGGAAATCACAAATCTGTCGACTATGTGCATATTGTTAAGCAGTACATAGATGCATACAGAATTATGAGCTGTAACATGTCCCTCAAAATCCATTTGCTCGATTCGCATCTTGACTTTTTCCCTGACAACCTTGGCAAAGTCAGCGATGAACATGGAGAACGATTCCATCAAGATATCGCCGTAATGGAGTCACGTTATCAAGGAAGGTGCAGTATGACCATGCTTGCCGATTATTGTTGGATGCTTCTCGCGATGTACCACATGCCATTCACCGACGAAAGTCGACTGCAAAGAAATTCAAGCCTACATAACTGTTATACTTCTTGTACGAATGATGTAATACTGTATGCGTTGTTAAAAAACTTTAATTGCATATTTCTAGAGATCCCGACCTGATAGAGAAAAACAGTTTGCAGATTTAAAAACAGCGCATTAAAATTGACCAGAAAAACATAGAAATGTTAGAGAAAAAAAAAAAAAAAATTTTTTTTGTTAGCCAGTGTATAATTAGTCTCACAGACAGAGGTTCACTTCAAAATCTACATACTATAGCATTGTGCATAGCTGGTGGTCATATAAGGATGACAACAGATATGCCTCCATGCATAAGAGTGGAGTAAGTCAGGTGAGCACTGGACGAACTACCAACAAGTCATCATTAGCCTTGTCAGGGAATGTAAAGATTTGTGCAGTGGCAAAGCAGAGCTTGAAATTAACTGATAAAATGGTCATGATGATAATGCCATTGTGTACACTGATGGGTCTATTCTCCTTGTAATAAATCATGATGGAGCCTCTCGGCAAGAGTATAGGACAGGGTCATTGCTGAACAGAACAGAGCTTACATGATAATAATCTGCTGCATGAGAATGAATAAAAAAGGCAGCTACTGCAGCTCTTAGGTGGCTGTCTGGAACCTTCCTGAGATATCTCATTTCTGAGGTTTGGAGCTGGCTTTTGTGGGATGCAGCCATTGCCCATGACTCACATCAATGTCAAGACTGGAACGTAGGTGGAGCGGTAGACAGCCATCTTCATCTTCTTGCCGATTTCTCTTTTGCTGAGGAATCCTTGATTTATGGCCTGAAAAAGTCTCCCAGCTGCTGCTCTTCGGGTAGCCAACTCTTCTTTGATGCCTTCCTTCCAGTCTATAACAGCTCCAAGGTATATAAAATGGTGACTCTTCATTTTGCCACGGGAAAAATTTATCTGTGTCGTAAAATACAGAACTAATGAGTTCCTAACATTCATTATTTGAATTATTTATATTAATAAATACAACAACGGTAAAGCTAGTCCCATTGTGGACACTGCTGTAAGGAGCCTGAAGTATTAGAAACATCAGTGTACTAAGTCTCAGCTTTATGGAGTTGGGTGACTGGTTCCATTTCATCACTGCCTTTACCTTCCCAGACTATGGTGCAAAGTCAGGTCTCCATTTACGGTTGGTGCAACCTGGTTTCAAATCTAGTAACTCTGCTTCAAGAAGCAAGCACTCTGAACAACTCTGCCACTCACCAGTGATCTCGATATAGATCAATAAATATTAATTTTGTTTCAATGTCTGTTTTCATTATAAACTAATAGAGACCATCAGTGAAAGATGTATCATTAAGGGCATCTCATTTCCTGTCTTCATTCTGGATAACCTAGGATGTTGGTGGGTTATCATTTTCTGTTGAACACTTTATCATTTTCTGTTGAACACTTTTTCATTTTCTGTTGAACACTTTTTCATTTTCTGTTGAACACTTTATCATTTTCTGTTGAACACTTTATTATTTTCTGTTGAACACTTTATTATTTTCTGTTGAACACTTCATCATTTTCTGTTGAACACTTTATCATTTTCTGTTGGGCACTTTATCATTCTCTGTTGAACACTTTATCATTTTCTGATGAACACTTTATCATTTTCTGTTGAACACTTGATCATTTTCTGTAGAAAACTTTATTATTTCCTGTTGAACGGTTATTTGTTTTAAGGGTTTATGGCACCATCATCACTACCCTTCATTCTCCCTGAATAGCATAGGCCTTCAAGAAAATCATGCCAAGACTTCCTACCTAGTGCTGTCAGTTCAAAATCTTTCAGTATTTCCTTTATTCCTTTCATGTCTATCTCCAGTTCTCTTCTTCATGTGTTTTTCAGTCTTCCTCTGCCTCTCTTACCCTGGGGATTCCAGAACAAGGACTGCCTTGTAATGCTATCAGCAGGTTTCCTCAATGTGTGTCATATCCAACACCAGCATCTTCTGCTGTCACTTTAAGAGTTTACAAGTTAAAAAAATAAATCACAGATAGCAGTTACAAGAAATCAAAGGGATAAACAAAAAGAAGAAGGCTGCAAATAACATGAAGCAGAAGACTAGAAACTGTTGTGCAGCAAATTGGACTCACTTGAGAAGAGATTGAAAAACATTCTCCACTACAGGGCATACTGGAGAGCTACTTTTACTTACTTACTTACTTAGTCGTTCCTCTTCTACCGTGAGGTTTGGAAGAGAGAGCGCCAGACTATCCTATCGGCTGTCTTCTTCCTGGCCTGGTTCCATTCTAGTCCTTGGTCCTTCAAAGATTGTCTAATGTTGTCCTCCCAGCGGACTCTGGGTCGTCCTGGAGGTCTGGATCCCTGGCTCTTTGTTTCCCATGCTTGTCGTGGTAGCCGATCTTCTCCCATTCTGCAGACATGGCCAAACCATCTTAGTTGGGACTGTTCTATTTGGGTCTGCAGCGGGTAGGATTTTAGGTCTTGACGTATCGTCTGGTTGCGGACCATGTCTCTTCTTGTTACTTCAACCACCTTCCTCAGATACCTCATTTCTGAGGTTTGAATCTGGCTTTTGTGGGTTGTAGTCATTGCCCATGACTCACATCCATATGTCAAGACTGGGACATAGGTGGAGCGGTATACAGCCATCTTCGTTTTCTTACCAACCTCTTTCTTGCTGAGGAATCCTCGATTTATGGCCTGATAAAGTCTCCCAGCCGCTGTTTTTCGAGTGGCCAACTCTTCTTTGATGCCCCCCTTTCGGTCTATAATAGCTCCGAGATATTTAAAGTGGTCGACCTGCTCCAGGACCTGTTCTCCCAACTTAATCTGATGTTTTCTTTCTTCTCGTGATATCACCATGGATTTTGTTTTAGAGCTGCTTATGACCATCCCTCTCTTCTCCAGCTCTTCCTTCCAGACTTGCAGGTTGGATTGGAGATGTGTCTCTGATTTGAGAGCTACTTTTAATGATCAGTATTCCAAATGGATTTAAAAGGTAGAGAGAGGAAGAGAATGCGAAGGACAGATAATGTATACAAATTTGGTTTACAACAAAGAAAACTTTAAATGCTGAAGTGAAAGATGTCTTCACTGTAATCTAAAATTGACAGTTTTATGTCCACCCACATATAATATTTCATTCACGTACCTGCATAATGATTCATCAGCAAGAACAGTTTTCTAAGGCATGAGGCAGTGCTTGGCATCCCATATGGAAAGGTGATCAGATTGTGCTACAAATGCTTTGATAAACCAGTTGTGATGTTTATTCATTGGAGAGGTGTTACATGATGCTGCAAAAATAGAAGGGGAAATCTGGAATCAGTGCTCTTTGCTCCTTGAGGTGTACATGGCAGCATCACATTGCTACAATGTGTCTCATCTCTGCCATGTTCTTCATCTGTCTCTCTAAGTGTATCTTCTATTCTTCATTCCTTTCGTTGCATCTTGTCTTCTTGTATTACTTAACCTTGCTGTTTGCCTCTTCTGTGTCAGTTCTTGATAAGTTATATTTGTTTTCCTCATTTTTATATCCATGCTATTGATGCTTCCATTATCTTATCTGGTGTTGATGAAACCTGGTGTGGCATTTATCAGTAATAACAGCATCAGAGATAACATTACATGCACGGGAAACAGCTTAACAGAATCATAAAATGAAAAATGATTGAAAATGCATCTTACTTGTTGAATTTAGATCTTGCAAATTATTTTTCTTCAGAAAAATACATTAGAAGGATCCTCGGAATATCATATATGGATTTTGCTACAAATGATGGTGTTTGGTTCATCATAAGAAGTCTGTGGGGCCGTTTAAGAACCTGCTAACAGTAGTTAAAGAACTTCTTCTTCAAGTACCATGCCTAGTGGTGTAGGAGATCATGTCTCTCCGCACCTTCCTGTTTCCAGTACAATTTATCAATTCTGCTGTTGACTTCTTTCCATGCCACAATGTCAAACTGTCCAGTATTTGCTCTCTTTGTCTTCCCCTATCTCTTTTTCCTTCAATCTTACCTGTTGTTGCGATACATTCCAGCTTTCCTCTTCTCATAACATGACCAAAAAATGTGGATTGCTTCTTTATAACTTGTGAAATAAATTTCCTTTGCACATTGGCCTCTTTCAGGACATCCTCATCACTCTTAAAGAACACACAATTAAATTATATGACCAGGTGTCAAGAATAAAAGTATTTTCCAAGACTACCCATACAGAGACAGTTACTAGAACAATAAAAAGAGATAGATCAAAGACACAATGGTTAGATAATATTCATAAATAGACAAGACCACATTTACTTTACAGCCCGGCAATTAGTTGAGGCTGGAGAGACAAAAGTGAATTTTGCATTCCGCCAATTGCGATGTAAAAGGCCTGGTGTTGAAGCAGTCCTTAGTGATTCTGATAAGAGAATCTGTCATGTTGTTTGATTGATTGTGTTAAAAACTTTCCTTTGTGATTGATTTCAAACAATTTGGTTTGGCTGTATTTAAACAGTCTTCTATAATTATGTAGATGATTTAAATTAGTTCTCTGTTAAAATTTAGCATAGAAAAATAAGTCACTGTTATAATGTTATTGTAATGTTAAAGTCACCATCAGTGTTATTGTGGATTCAGAAGTAAGCTTTGTATCAATCAATCAGTCAGCACCGTTTAGCTCCCCAATGAGCATAGGCCTTCAACAAACACATGCCACGTCTTTCTGTCCTGTGCCGTCTGCTCAAGTCTTTCCATGTCTTCCTCATCATTTTCATTTTCTCTCTCCATCTCTCTTCTGAGTGTGTGTGTGGTTTTTTTTTGGTCTACCTCTGAAACTTCAACACACAACAAGCCTAGTATGTTTGTCTTCATTTATAGTGTGTTCTTTACTGTATGTAATGTTCTTTACTGTATGTAGGTTCTTTGAGTTTTTTTTTTTTTCAGCCTTTGTGTAGTAGCATAAGGCCTTCAGCTAAATCTCTCCAAGTCTTTCCTCCAAGACATTCTAATACAATCTGCAAGGTTCTTTAGATGACACGATCCTACTTAGATAACTGTGACAATACTAGAACTAATATGTGCTTACACCAACATGTGTTACCAGGCTCCAAATGGGTAACAGAGAACTATAACGCTGCAAGGCATGTTGTATCTATGCCTTCCACTGTACATGTGTTTTTTTCATATGCAAGCCATGGCGTTGCAACTTAGGGATCAACATGAACTGGAGGCACCATATGTTTAATATTTCTAACATTCTGCTTTGGTCTAAGATCTGCAATCCTCTGTCTGCCATTTCTCTAATTTGTTGAACTGCTCATTTGTCCTTTAGTTGCATTATACACCCTACTAAGACTTTTTACAAGTTCCTCAAAATGACAGAAGGGATTTTATGGTTAGATGCCATGAATGTGACCTTGGATGTCTTCCCTTTCCTGTCTGATAGGCTTCTAGAATTGTTAGTTTTCAAGCTCATTGTGCACCAGCTGATTAGTTCATCCAGACGTGCTAACATTCAACAAACTTGGTGTTCATCTGATGTCAGAATTGTTGTGTCATCCATGAATGCTTTAAGCGGAAGCATATGACACCTTGTTACCTCCATTTTCGCACAACCATTTATGATGCGAGACTTAACAGATTACCAGATGCCAAAATCTAACTATGTTAGATGTACTTAGGTACGCATCTATGTTTGTGATAATAACTTAAATTTATTATGCACCAAAGTGCACAAATTCAGTGCGAAATATTCGTTGATTGCCTAAGAGCGCTGATGACGTCAGAGAGAAAAAAGAGACAAGATGCCGGTTTTACAAGACAGACGTTGTTCTGGTCTTTGAGTCCCATATTGCGGGAATAGTTGATTGTTATTATATATCTTAGCTACCTTCCAAGGCGAAGCGTTAGCCACAGCCAAGTCTGATTCATACTCTTCAGTATCTCCATGTGATACTCGATGTAAGTACTTTACAAGATTTTGACAGGGCTTCAGTAAGGCATCATGACCTACTGCTAGTGAGTTCAGAATCCCTTTTGCGAAATTATAGTCAAGTCGATAATTTTATGAAGTCTCAAGACAAGATGTCCGGCCAGAAAATAATACATAAGTATCTTTGATAAAAGATTGGATATGGAAAAGAAGTGAATAATCTTCACCTCAATACTTTGCCGTTTGCGGGTTGTCCAACGGTCATTGAGGTCAGTCAAGTTTGACATTGAATTTATCTACATGCAGAATTCGTATTACCATGCCTGATGTTCCAGTATGTCTTCATGATGATGTCGTCTATGTATCGTCTAATAAACATGTTATATAAACTGTCAGTCAAGCCCTGAATTCAGCGTCCATCAATTACACCATAATAGTCAGCCACCTGTAAGCCCGACCAAACTGACAACATTCCTAGTCAGTAGCCTGATGAACTATTATTAATAGACATAACCAATATTCACAAGAAATAACTGTCGTATCGACAAAAGGTCAAGATATATACAGAAGTAAACAGCGTATCAGCCGATGGCCAAAGAACATAACTAAAGTTATAAGAACACTAACTATCTACTATACATCAGATCCCAAACAAGAACTCAAACTACAACAGTCTCAAACAAAAAGTAATACAACACCTGGTGGCCAAAACAAAACGATACTACATCTGGTGGCCAAAAACCAAAACGCTACTAAAAACAGAAACTACACACCTTCCATCGAGCTTTGGACCTCTTGCATGTTCTTTAGCGACTTACCTGCATAGCCATCATAAATAGCATAGGTGAAATGGTACATCCCATTGCAGTTCCAACTTGCAGGTCAATCTACTTTGTCATGTACTCTGTTGCTGAATGTCTGACAGAGTACCCTGTGAAATACAGCACCAACATTGCTGCAGTATTTTTTTGGCAGATGGTATATTTCAAGGGCCTGCCATAACATCTGTAGTAAGACTTTTCCATATGTGCTAGCTATATCCAACCAGGTTACATGGGTATTTGTTCTGTTAGGCTTTTCTCTTTGTATTGCTTCCCATATCATTGTATCATGCTCTACACACCCTGGGGTACCTGGAATGTCTTTTCTGGATGGTAGTATCCGTGTACCCATTCTCAAGAAGGTATGTGGTTAGTCTTTTTTGCCATCACTGAGAAGATCTTTCCTTCCACTTTTAATTGTGAGTTTGGCCTGAATTGATTAATGTCTGTTGCATTGCTTTTTTTGGGATGTTTTGTCAGTTCACCTTTATTCATTTTTTTGTTTGTCAACGGGGTTTCCAGGCATCTTTTAGTAGTTAGAGCAGCTGTTTGAGAACCTCAGGATATCTCATATACAATGTATGGAAAGCAGTTAGGACCTGGAGCTGATTTGCATCATACTTTCTGAACAATCTTTTCTATGGGATTGGAATTAAATAGCAGTTTGTAACTTTTAAACACAAAAATGAAAGGAACAGTTTCATTTAATCACAAGAAGAAAATCATGGGATTGCAAATAATTAACAGTTTGGAACTAATTACAGAAATGTAAGGAACAGTTTTATTTATCCCAGAAACAACAATATAAGATTGCAATTAAATGAAAGTTTGTAGCTTTAAACACAAGTAGAATGAACAGTTCTATTTAATTACGAGAAACGTATGGGATTGCAACTAAATAACGGCATGTCACCTGAAAACACAGACAAAATGTGAGGAACATGTTTATTTAATCAAAAATATTTCAAATTCTACAAGAATGCTCTCTGCCCTTTCTCCATATTTACTTTCTCTGACCTGAGAATGCTCCAGTGAGCTGAGGTTTCAGATTTCCCTTATAATAAAGATTTCACCTTATAATAGTTAAGATCTCTCTTGTAATAGTTTAGATTTCCTTTATTATAGTTAAGAAAACCCTTATAAAAGTTAATATTTCCTTTATAATAATTAGTATTTCCTTTATAATAGTTAAGATTTCTCATCTAATAATTATCTTCTTTATAATAGTTAAGGTTTCCCTAATAATATTTAACATTTCCCTTATAATAGTTAAGACTTTCCATTACAGTATTTAGGATGTCCCTTATAATAGTTAAGATCATCTTTATAATAGTTAAGAGGTAATATCGGAATGAATGTCGCTGAACGTTCTGCACAGAATATTCACTTGCAGTTATTGCGTTATTTCCCTTCATATTCTATGTGGAAAATTCAGCGACGTGCATTCCGATATTACCAGTTAAGATTTCATTTATAATACGAGGAGGGCATCAAATTCTCGACGGTATGGAACTTGTTTGGTTTCAGTGAAGAGGTATGGCGCCATTCCTTGCTCGCTGTCTTGGGTTCCGGCTGGTGGTAGTGAACCCAGGTTTCATCTCCAATAACAATTCTCACTAGGAAACCATCACCTTCTAAAGCACCGCAAAAGTTCTTGACAGGCATCAACACGTCATTTCAATTCTGGAGTTAGCTGCCGTGGTACCCACCTTGCAGAGACTTTGTGGAACTGGAGCACATCATGGATGATGTGGTGTGCTGAACCTTGACTGATGTCCAGAAGTGCAGCTATTTCATTCACAGTCACTCAGCGATTTTCATCACGGTGCGTTCAGCTGCTGCAATTGACTCTGGGGTCACTACTCAGGGTGCCTGACCCGGTCGAGAACAGTCTGTCACAGGTCTCATGCCGTTTTGAAATTTCCTACTCCACTCGTACACTTGCTGGAGTGACAGGCATGCATTACCATACTGGACCTTCATTCGCCGATGAATTTCTATAGGTTTCACCCCTTCGCTGTTCAAAAAACGGATAATAGAACGCTGCTCCTCTTTGGGGCATGCCACTAGTGGGGCGGCCATCTTTAAACTCCTACTGTGATGTCATGTGGTTCGTCTGCACCGTGATGCCACCTGCAGGACACTCTTGACGTCCTTAGCAACAATACTGTCAACTTACAACACAATGCCATGGTGTTCATTTAAGGTTTTCATTTGAAGCCCCTTCATATTTCACATTTCCCTAATAATAGTTCACATTTCCTTTATTATAATTTTTCTTTTGCTGTCTTTTTCAGATGCTTGATGGTGTGATTGTTGACCATACTTTAGAACAAAATGAGAAAACACGAAAGAAATCGCTTCAAGAAACAAAACAAATCTGGCAGAAGGAATACACTGATGATCCATTTGAAGTAGAACTGAACCCAGAGGCAGTCATCCCCAGGTACAGAGATGGTAGAACTGACTTCTCCTATGACATCATTGCAGCAGCAGGTCGACAGAAAGACTTTGGATATCAGGTAAAATTCTTCTCAGGTAGTTCCATTGCAGATACTTCTGTAGGGGAGTGAAGTGTTAGAGACCACTGTATTAGCTCTAGCTTTATTAGGTGGGG
The DNA here is from genome assembly GCA_024509875.1 of Oreohelix idahoensis. NCBI lineage: Eukaryota > Metazoa > Mollusca > Gastropoda > Stylommatophora > Oreohelicidae > Oreohelix > Oreohelix idahoensis. The sequence continues at coordinate 42,286 of JAMPIV010001031.1, read as the reverse complement.
TGCCCAGTTGCCTTCCCTAACTGAAAAGCAGAGGTGTGTCTCTAATTACAGCTGGGTAAACTGGGGCGTGATGCTACCAGTTTTGAACCTAACAACCTGAAACTTTGCCGCTAGAGGCAAGCTGTCTAACTACTCTGCTAATCAGATGCCATAAGTTAAAATATGAGTTTAAAAAATGATTGAAGAGATGACAACATCGTTCAATTCTTTAAGTTTGTGAGTGCATGTAAAGATGACCATTTTATGTTTGTATATATTCGTACAGGTCCTCAACTCTTTATCCAGGATTATTCATTTGTAGAAATGACCCACACAAAAAGTGACTCAACTTATTAGCTTGTGTCAGCAGATGTGAAGGTGGCAATTTTTCAAACTCTTCATTGGAGGTTGAGGTTCCCAACTTCTTATCCTTAATTCAGAAAGCCCTGAAAACCTACATTCTTGTGTGGAGCGTCATTCATGTGCACGACACGACCCAAGCAGGTGTGAGGCATCAGTTGCATAGACAATATAATTATATTCTGTTACAGATAGGCACGCTGTAATGCAGTAACCTAGACAATACCATATAGTTGCATTTTATGTTGTCTGTATGACACATTATGACAATGATAAATTGGAGAAGTTTTCAAATGTTTATTTTATACCGATTTTAGAACATTGCTCATTTATAACTACTGAAATTTAAACATCTCAGTGTTAAGTAAAATTGTATTAATTAGAAAACTTTTACATCTTCAGCTTGGTAATAAACAGTAATAAGTTATAACGATTATTTTTAATGTGCACAGGAATTTAAAAAATATTAATGTGTTTGCTTATGGTGGGGATTCCGCTAGGCTGTTACAGTAATTTGTGATACATGTACCATACTATCGTACTGAAATCAAAAAAATTCCAAACAGCATCTGACCTCAAGAGTTTTGGATAAGGGGTTGAGAACCTGGAGAAAGAGGTTTCAGGAGATTAATTTCTACAGTAATTTATAATTATGTCCCCTTTTTGTTGTTTTGAAATATAAAATACAAAAAGACTTTATGTGGCAGACCAAATGGTGTTGCCTAATTATACAGATAACCATACACTTCTTTCTTCAGAAGATAGCCACATACTTCTCTCTTCCCATGATAATCACATACTTCTCCCTTCTCCATTAATGTAATTTTACTTACTGGATTATTTTGAATGAAGTCATTTTATATTAAGATAAATGACTGATGGTAAAGTTATAATCACATAAATGACTTCCATCAAGTTTTAAATATACTATTGAGAATGGAGGTAGAGGTAACTACTGCACCCTTACAGTGGCTAAATCTTCATTAACAAAGGCAGTCATTGTGTCAGACCCTCAGTCCATGCTTCGAAAGGTTCAAAATGGTTGGTTACAGCATGAATGGAAAACATTCATAGAAGCTTCGAATCTGCAGGAACTGGTGTGGATCTACTGTTCTGGTCATGCAGGGCTCCTTAGTAATGAGACAGCTGACAGACTAGCATCAAGAGCATCCACAGTGGGGACACTGGATATGGATAGGGGAGAGATACTGAGAACAATTAATTATCGCCTGCTAGAGAATGACACTGCAAAAAATGAATCAAGGCTTAGACTGTTGGAATTTGGCATCAAACTTAAGGCAAGCAGAGATGGATGTATGAGAGGCTGCATCTGTCATGTATACAACAAGCGAGCTAGAGGAACAATTAGCATTCACACTCTTCTACATATACTGAGGGAGACTGGGCACCTATGGGTTTGCCCAGAGCACAGTGATGTCGATTCTGTTCAAAATAACAAATATACGAAGCGCGTTTTTTAAGTAATTCCCGTTTTGACATTACCGCCAAAAACCAATGGAAGGCGGAAACGTGCATGTGCAGTATGTTTATGTGGTTCATTAGCTAGCTGTCTACTATTTTTTCGCTGTCGAATTCTTGTTTGATGCTGTGTGTGAGTGATTTATAATGAGTGCAAAAATAAATAATCCCGACAGCTGTGAGGTTCGTGCTGTGATCCGTTTTTTTGTTAGCAAAAAAACAACAATGCTGCAGAAATTCACAGGCAACTCAGTGAGGTTTATGGGCCAGATGTTATGACTGATAGTATGGTTAGGAAATGGTGTCGAATGTTTAAAGAAGGGCGAACAAATATCCATGATGAAGATCGTAGCGGTTGACCGAGTGTTATGACAGACGATTTGGTTGAAGAAGTGAACACAAATATTCAGGAAAATCGTCGTTTCACAATTTCTGCATTGTCTGTCAAATTTCCGGAAGTTTTACGTTCAGTGATTTACGACATTGTGACAAGAAACCTTGGCTACAAAAAACTGTGTGCCAGATGGGTGCTGAAAATGTTAACCGATGAACACAAGCAGAAACGCCTGGCTTCGGCTCAAAAATTTTTGCAGCGCTATCGAAATGAAGGAGATGAATTTTTGGGCCACATTGTTACTGGAGATGAGACCTGGATTTCCTACACAAACGTTGAATCAAAGCAACAGTCAATGCAATGGCGACACTCATGGTCCCCGAAAGCAAAAAAGTTTAAGCAAGCACCTTCTGTCAAAAAGATCATGGCCACTGTTTTCTGGGACAAAAAAGGGGTCTTGTTTATTGATTTTCTTGAACGGGAAAAGACAGTTTTTTTTTTTTTTTTTTTTTTTTTCTTAACCAGCGGCACTTGAGCTTTCCAACCCTTTTGGCCCAATGACATGTCATTGCAAAGCTGGAGAGACAGTGGACTTTCCTTCCAACCCGGTCAGGAGCTTTGCTCCTTCCCATCCACAGAGGGTTTTTCTGCAGGAGCCGTTCAGGTTATTCAGTCAAATTCCTGGTCGATGACACTCCTACAAATGCCGGCGCCCGGGCTTGAACCTTGAAAACCTGGTCGCTAGCGCAACGTCTTAACCATTACACCAGCGCGGCTCCGAAAAGACAGTTAATGCCAATGCTTATTGTGACACTCTGATAAAACTTAGACGTGCCATCCAAAACAAAAGTCGTGGGTTGTTGTCCACTGGGATTGTGCTTTTGCACGATAATGCTCGACCTCACACCACAGATCGAACTGTTCAATTGTTGCAAAAATTTCACTGGGAAATTTTTGACCACCCGCCCTACAGCCCCGATCTCGCACCAAGTGATTACCACCTTTTCATGCACCTAAAGAAGTGGCTGGCATCCTAGCGGTTTGAAACTGATGATGAACTGCAGACAGGCGTTAATGAATGGTTCAAGACACTGGTGGCAGACTTCTTTGACACTGGAATTAAGAACCTGGTGCCACGATACCAAAAATGTGTTGAAGTCAATGGTGACTATGTTGAGAAATAATGTAAATGTGTGGTTCACTTTTGGCTGCAATAAATCATTTTTATATATGATAGTTTTTTTTATTATTTTATACCGGGAATTACTTAAAAAACGCGCCTCGTACTAACTCCTTTACATCCAGCAAGCATTTTGTCGGTGTCGAGGATTGTTCTGTCTAGACGATAGATAGACTGATATTCCAGCTTGTTTACATGGTACTGAAAGAGTTAAATAAATGAAATACCATTTTGTATTCTACTTTTATCCCATAACATCATTTCTACTGCCTTATGGATATTGTTTCTTTAAAAAAAAATGTGTGTTTTCTTGTTGCTTTTTTTTTTTAAATTTTGTTGATGTCTCATTAATTGCTTCCTAACGTTATTCTGGTTATTTATGTTTTTCCTTCTTTTTTTTTTGTCTCCGCAGAGACCTCCAGGAACTACTTTGGGCTATAAAAAATATATATATATATTTGTTATAAGCAGATATATCATAATAGTCCTGGGAATGAAAAAGAAATTTCATATAAAAAAGCTAAGAAGGTCAATTTTGTTGATACTTTGTTTTTTTATGCTTTTTATCTTTTTATATTGATTTTATATTACCTATTCACTATTATAAAGTAGCACTGTGTCGTAAAAATTAACAGTGATACAACGTCAAAATATCTCCAATGATACAACGTAGGGATAAAAAACCAATGCGTAAGCTGCTGGAATACATGATCGCCCGCGCCACGGGTCATCAGGTGTTAGACTTGAAGGCAAAACGGAACGAGGATCAAAGGACAAAAATCTGACTGAACGCGTACTTGAACTAGCGAGGTTAATGGACGCAAATTGGTGGGGCGAGGAGGAAAAGTCACGTCCCCCCCCCAAGTTGACATAAAGTAAGGAATTCGACAGAAGGGACCTTGGATATGATACGCCACAGTCATTTATTGGACGCTTTTGCGATACCAAGCCTTTTATTTGAATTCAGCGGCAAACGCAGATGCTTGAAATATTACAAAATTCAAAAAGTAACTTTTTCTTAATATTAATGTTAGGAATATAAAAATTAGCTGGCCGGATGGCCCATTCTGAGCAGTGAAATAATATACTTTCATTTATACAGACGGACAGATAATAAGAAAGATAATGACAAAAGACGGGGTTGTTCACATCAGCGAAAGACTGCACTGAATCAAACATGCCACTATTTGCACAAAAATCGCAACCTTGAGACTCAAGTGTTCAAATCTAGTTAGAATGCAAGAGAGGGGGGAGTAGCGGACAGTAGTGGCTAAAAATAACTTAGGAAGCAGGTTCGTGCAGTTTTACATGTGTTAGTCCAAAAAAACAAGTGAAATTTTTGGAAAAAGATAAATTGTGACCGACGTACATTTTAAAAATTGAGATGTACTTTTGACTTTTTTGGGAAAAGATAAAATGTGACGGACGTACATTTGAGGAAATAAGATGTAATTTTGACTTTATTTTCAAATTTTGAATTGAAAAGCTTAGTCTTCTGATCTGATTGGCCAACGCATTTTACATTAGCGGGATAGAGACGCACATTTCTGCCATTCGACATAAGTCTGTCCAGTAACACAGTCATTAATTGTAGTGGTGATTTCCCAGAAATAATACATAATATTCAGTGGGACACCATACTATAGCCAGCAGCTCAGCAGAGTTTTGCTAGCATTTATTTACTGTGTACTATATTCATATTTCTGGTAAGACTGAAATTAATTCTTTATACATTTTAATATTTGTTTAAGGTTCGAGTGATTTGATACTGCAATAGCATAATCTGTTCCTTACAACAGGTAAGGGTTCGCTCTGGACCCCCCGCCCCAGTTCAGGGTCTAGAGACAAATAAAATACATAAACTCCAGCAAGGATTAGGAAGGACAGATCAAGTGTTGAGAACAATGAAACATATTACCTATCCTATTTTAAGGGAGGAAACTAATAAACATATTTCAGAATCTGTAGTCTGGGAGAACCTACCCGATGTGAAACCAACATGGTAAAATGTGCTGTATGGTCAGAGAGATCTGACCTGTCTATATGGTGTTGTTGTTGTGTGGTGTTGTGTCCAGACATGGTTAGAGAATGGAATTTTGACACATAACCAATACTTTGATTGCAGAGCTGTGAGTTTCAGTTGGCACCAAGGCGGTGTCAACTAAGTTGGTGATTTTACCAGAGTGGATCCGTGCAGTAACGTTGTGTCAGAGCAGACTATTATTGCCCCAAGCACGGAGAGGTGGGGCCACCATAATTCTCTTATTGCCCCCAAGCACGGAGAGGTGGGGCCACCAGACCACTATTATTGCCCCCAAGCACGGAGAGGTGGGGCCACCAGATCTCAGCACCAGAGCTACATCTTCAAAGTTGAGTGAGCCTCTGGTCTGCTGAGAATTCACCAACTCAAAGTAGTTACTAACAATCCCATAAAATTCCTGCAATTTACTGGACACTGTGTAGTCAATATAGACTGGAGTGATGAGGCCACCCCAACAGCACAACCATTAAACGGTCTCCCAAATTAGATGACTACTATAAACATTAATAAAACTAAATAGTCTAGTAACATACATATGTACACTCTTGCATTTATTATGTAATATTCCATGCATTTCTTTCATAATTTCTAAATCTTTTATAAGTTCTGGTCAAAATAAAACTTGATCCAGAACCAAATAAATGTAAGAAAATTTCTATCAAAAACTTTACACACTTGAGTTAGTTCAGTGTATTATAACATTTGTTAATATTATTAGACTTAGTAAATATCTGTGTGTGTGTCTATAAACTATCACACCACATTACATATCATTACCCTAGACATTTAACGTAGCCACATTCATTAGAACACAAAAAAAAAAAAAAAGATAAGTGTGAGGTCGTAGTGGTAGCGAGAAGGGCCTTCTGACAATTCACAGTTACATTTTATCTCAGGAGCCTTCACAGCTGACCTCATGCATCACAGTAGTACCATCACCACCATACAATACCATCAAACCCACTACACACACTATACTGACCTTTGGTGAAACTTTTTAACTATTGTCCATGTAGGTCAGCTTACCGCACTACAGAGACAGAAAATACCTGGAGAGCTCACTGGTCCGCTACCGGAAGTTTCTTCACTTGAAAACCCAAAGACCGAATATGTTCATTGTTCCATGTTATGACATTGACCTCATGTGGCACACACATCAGCTGCACCCACTTGCATACAAGGCAGATATGGAGAAGCTGTACGGGAAAATCTTCAATCATGATGATAGTGTGAATGACAGGAGCGAGGGATCAAAGTTGTACAATGCAGATCTGGCGACAAGAGAAGTAAGGAGTTTATAAATTCTGTTACACCAGGGCTTCTTAACTTTTTTTTTTTTTTTTTGGTGCCATGGACCCCTTTGAATGTCTAGTGAAGGCTACGGATCCCTTCTTCAAAAAAGAAATGTAATAAATGCATAATTTATACATATAAATAATATACTTTATTACAAAAAAATTGTTAAGCATACATATAGTCGTACTGAAATATAAAAGCAATGTGTAAAAAGAATATATTTCTTTAAATGTAAAAATCTGTGATAATTCCCCAAATACAAATTATGATGAAAATAAAAATTATAATTTGTAGATTATTTACACACACCCTTTGGAATCTATACATGGATCCCCTGGAACCTATTCATAGATTCCCTGGAACCTATTCATGGACCCCCCTGGAATCTATTCATTGATCCCCCAAGAGGTCCAAGGATTACAAGATAAGAAGCCCTGTTTTACACTGATATTTATTTCCAATTGTCCAGATCTATTAATGACTGGAAGTAACTGATGTTTTAATATTAATTATTGGAGAGTAGTCTATACATGTTATATCTAAGGGGCGACTTATATGAGGACGTGCATATGGATGCCAATCTCATTATGTAAAACTAGTTGCCACAAAAACCACCACTGCAAGAGTACATGAATACTTTGGTGCAGGCTTCCTGCAAAAGGACCAACTGCAGGGGTGGCTCTGTGCTCTGTAATGAGCGAACAGAAAATGATGATGTATATTAAACAACCAGGAAGCTGCAAACTTTCATAAATGTGTGCTTACAGAGAATAGCGTTGATAGGGTATGACAAGATCACTAATGTTAAACTGATGGCAAGAAATAGGTGTGTGCTAGTAGAACAGGACATGAGAAGACGGCCATGGCTGACACCAGTACCATTCGTGGAAAAGCTCTACTGAGAAACAAATGACCTCAAACTGACAACTGCTTTCTTTGAAAACGTTCAAGCAGACGTCCAAGAGTGTACAAAGAAGAAGATATATTTTTGCAGCAGCGGTTTCTGTAGCAGTTTCTTTTACATGATGAGGTTTCCAGCCATATGCAGAACTTCATATTAGTCTCCTTTTACAACATACCTGAGGGAGCAGAAAGTCTGTTCTTTCCTTGTCTCCACAGAGGTCTCCAGAAGCAACTTTGGGCTATAAAATAATATATATATATATATATACAAGGTAAATTTGTTATAAGCAGATATATCATAATAGTCCTGGGAATGAAAAAGAAATTTCATGTAAACAAAAAAAATTTGTTTGTTTTGTTAGGCTTGGAAAGAGGTGTTTCATGAGAACTTTGCCAATTATGGTGCCATGTATAGGGGAGAGAACCCTATGGGCAAGCTGTTCAAAATAAGGAGCGATGGGATATTGAGCATGAGAACAAAATCTGCCCACTTGGTCTTTGAAAGAGTAGAACTGAAGGCTTCCCCAAATATCTCAGGGAAACCTAAGCTTCAGATCTCTACCGCTGCCAATTCTAAACAGGTAAGGGAAGTAATTAGAAACATAAGCCTCAGATTTTTACTGCTGCGAACTCAAAACAGGTAAGGGTAGTAATTAGAAACATAAGCCTCAGATATTTACTGCTGCCAATTCAAAACAGGTAAGGGAAGTAATTATTATAGTTTTCTTCAGAAAGTGAATAAAAAATCTGGAATCAAAGAATGAAATATCTGTGTTTATTTAACAAAGAAAATAACTTTTAATAACATATTAACTGTATCCACTAATTTTTTATACCACAAAATATGTAAACTGGAGAATCCCCCCTTATTGCGAACAGGCGGACACATTATCAGGCTGCAAGCTTTAATAATACAGCATTTAGGGTTATATTAATGATACTGTATTGGCTGTATACTGACACCTGTTGATAGTATTTCAAGGCAGTCTTTGTTCTGGAATCCCCAGCGTAAGAGGGGTAGATGGAGCCCCCAAAAAAAACAATTGAGAATTGGGGATAAACATGAAAGGAATGAGGAAGACATGGAAAGACCTGTGGAGCTGATGGCACAGGACAAGAAGACATGGAAGGAGCTGATGGCTGTTATGGACTTTACTGAGAATCAATAAATTTATCATGTCTCACACTGGCCATGTGCGACGAGAAATTCTCAAGTACATGTAGCTCCTTGCATGTCGTAATGGTGTGACAATCATGGTTACACCTGTGATTATCCGGACGAGAACGATTATTAACAACTCCCAAATGAGCAGATTTAGCATGCCGTAGCTCATCATCATCGGGTGGAGCCCAGTGATTCTGAATAGGACATGTTGTAATGGCATGACAATCATGATTGTCCCCAGAACATGCTCTAACAACAGTACAGCCAAAGACTGTCAAGTTACTATATTGAGCATGGTGTACCACCTCGCCCTCAGGTGAAACCTGCTGATTGTAAATACCGAGGAAGTTGAGGGGGACTGCGGTAAGACGTGGAGTACAATGGATGGGTTTGAAAAAAGGTGATTCATCTTACGAGGACAAAAGACAAAGAAAATAGCCAACGTTATGGCCACAAGGCCTTCGACAGGGAAAGAAAAGAAAGTGAAGGCTAGATAGGACACATAAGAATCTAAATTAATATAAAAATTAAACCTAGGTACTTCCCTGAAGGCATCGAAGTCCTACCACTTTTGCTGCCCGCAGCCATGCGTTTTATTGTCATTCAAAACCGTTCCATGTATCTGAAGTCTGTTAAAATCATTCTTTCTAACATTTGTATCAGCAACAGCTGTTGGTGTATCAGCATCAATGCCAAGAGATATAACAGTATCTATTACTGAGTTAGGTGGTTGAGCCGTATCTTCAGCTTTCTGTTGTGCTCTGGTTACAACAACATTCGCCACCAGTGGTTGTGATTCAACCCACTTTGCAATCTCCTGTGGAGTGCAATCTTTAACTCCTGGTATATTCCCCAGAATAATTTCAGCAACAGGATCTCTTAATCCGCAGGCATCTACTGTGCCTGTAAAGAATGGTGTGTCAATGCGAATTCGTGCCACTGGGAACCATTCCACATTACCACCAAAAGTAACACATTTAACAGATTTTCCTGTAAAAGTAGAGGCATCAATTAAAGATTTTCGGATACCAACTGTCGTACATCTGGAATCTCGAAGAACTGTTACTGGTTGACCATACAAAAATCCCTGATGTAGTGTGAGACGTCCCAAGTTCTCACACGAGGACATTGCAGGAATAGTGTGACCGCAACGAAGTGTAGTGTTTGTCTCAGATACATGTCGTGATTGACAAATATAACGTGTCATCTCTTACAGCACATGCATTGGCATGATTAGGTTTATCCTTCACATCTTCATTATTGTCAGTACAGGCATTAGCATGCCTATGTTTACTCTTTTCTTTCAAATGAGCTCGACAGTGACCTGTCTTCTTTTTAAAAGACTTATTCTTAACATAATATTCTGAAGTATCATCATTCTTGAAGTCCATACCATATGAAGATCCATGTCTGTGATAACCTTTATGATATGAATCATCATTATCCCTGCCTCTGTGATACCCACGATCATGAGGTGAAAAACCCTGATAACCTCGTTGATAAAAATGTGATGGCGAACATTGACTAGGGAAGTTGAAAGCTCCCCTACATGATGGACAAAAATGAGATCGATAACGCCCATCAATGCTTTTCGAGCGAGGTCGGTGATCATAAGATCTATGATCGTGGTGAGCCATGCACACAGGCATAGGATCTCGAGAAGCTCTATGGACATCCTTGTTCGGATGGGCTGTTAAAAGTTGTCTACTGAGACGCTTGTATTCCTGGATGGAATCTGGATGTCTTTCCTGTAAAAATGATTCTAATTCATGGCTACATGCAGAAAGAACCTTGTCTCATAACATGAGGTCTACTAACTGTTAATGCTTATTTTCGTTATCCAGGGATAATGGCGTAAATAGGTTCTAAATTCCAACTTTACTGAAACCACCATGTATCTTGATGTATATCGCCGACAAGTATGTTAAATGTACTTTTGTCCCCTTTGTGCATTAACTTCTTCTGTATTGGGTACCTTACCCTCAGTGACTGGAAACTACCACTGATACCGCCGCGAAGTTATTTCATTAAGTGATAGAGTTAGTGTTATTGATATTGTGTGGTTAAGTGATACCACTGATACATCTAAGGTTGTTGATCCACTAGAATGTTAGGCTACCACTGATAATTCTATCTAACTGAAACCAGTGGTAGATAAGTGATGAAGGTGTAAATATGTTTTCCTTATATAGGCCACGCCCCCACAGGGCTATTTGTAAATATGTCCCTACTGTCACTGTGCCTGGCATGTTCAAAGTAAGTGTGTACTGGTACATTCATCCATCATAGTAACACACATAGAAGCCATGTAGCGTAGAACGACTGGTAACAGTTAATGAACAGTTTTATTAACGCTACACACACAGTCACGATGACACAGACGAAAATTACGCATAAAGTACATGATATTGAATAAAGGTATTCATGAAGCTCCCACACTCCACAGCGCTTAAGTACAGCGCCTAATGGCGCACACCTCATATAAATGCACGTACACCACTCCTATAGAACTGCGCTCACCGCAGTTATAAATATGGCCTCATAACTCATAGCATAATGGTGCACTTCTCATTGAAGATGTCCATCACGATTTTCCTCAAAGGACTACGTCCTCCCTGCTCCACCAAGGCTGCTCCCCGGCAGTTGAATAATCATCGTCAGCTATATATATCCAAGGCCTAATCATAAATAGTGGTGCACTTCCTCTAGAAGATGCACATCACCATATTCCTCAAAGGAAAGACTGCGCATACAGCAGTCTGCAGTAATATAACCTGCATAATATCTATATATGGCCTATAAAGTCATGTATTCCTCTCAGACTCTATATATGGCCTAATCTCCTTCACAAAATGTCTATGGCCTACAAAGTAATGTCTCTACCTCTCGGACTCTTCATAGCGCCTAAATAGACTATACATATGGCCTACAAAAGTCATGTCTTCCTCTCAGACTCTATATATGGCCTAATCTCCTTCACAAAAATGTCTCATAAGCTGCATCCACTGCAGTCATAAATATTAATACATACCATCCTCCAATAATCTAACACATGGAAGAATACATATGCAGGAAGAATATTCAGATACAGGCCTGTTCAAAAAGTCTCCACCGAGACACACATTGAATAACACTCTACCATTTTCACCGAACACTGGTCGGGACCACACTTTGAAAAAACACCAGGGTTGACTTCACTCTGTCAACACCAGAACCCAACTGCCAGCGGTCACAAAAACTCCCGCCTAAACAGTCACGGGACTTCGCAGTTCACCACCGCTCAGTCCCTTCCACGGACTAGCCGTGCGAACTATTTACAGTTCTAACAATACAGAACGGCGCTCATGACGCTATCTGTACCCTATGACCTCTATCATATATTTGTTCACCCAATTTTACCGTTAATCAAGTCTTCAAGTGATGTAACCCTTAATTTACTGTGACCAACCCATATACAAAGTATCACCTCCCTTTTTAACCTTAACACTAACCCATCGTATGTTTTCTGAATACCTGATAAATCTATCCATCTGCTTAAAAAATGTTTAATGGATGCAATAAAGTCACCAAAGTTAACTTCCTTACTTGGCTTAGCCGCATGGAAACAATCTCTAAATCCAGATTCAGTTAACTGGAAACATCTGAGAAGTGTTTCTTTTATGACATCAAAATTGTTTCGGCTCTTTTCATCGATTCATGAAGCATTGGAGCGAGTCCCCAGTCAAAAAATCAACTAAGAGACAATAATAAATGCCAAGCTTTCGGATGGCTACATCTGTCAGACGGCCACGGCCAAGTCCTCCAAGCATAACTTTTTGCTTGTGGCAATCAGTAACTAAATTATGAAGAGCTGTATGCATTCTTTTTCCTACATGATTGATACACTCTTCTTTGATGATTTCAACATTAGGGCCATATGGTTTAATTGCCATGATCTTACTGAATACTTTGCTATCACCATCACTTAACATGGTGGTGTTGTGAAATTTGTATCGTGTCACAGACCGACTCCATAAAACACTAGCTGCCTCAGCCTCCATCACACCTGAACTTCCTAGAAAGAAGAAAAGGTATCAATTAGTAACACTTAATATAATGATGTAAGCAAACATTGAACACTTTCCTTTACAATGTAGAAGCAAATGTAGTACAATGGAAACAAAGCAAACACATGTAAATAATAAATTATGTTACGAAAACTGATGCTTATGGAGAAATAAAAATTACATCAGTTTAAATTTTTAGACAAGGAGAAGGAGAAACCAAAAATAAGATTCAGAAGTAAATACCTTCAAAATTTATATCACATCCTTGCTTCACATGCTTCTCTTTCCATTTGCTGAAGTTTCCTGGGGCTTCCTTCTGATGCCAAGAACCAGTTGTAGCACATGTCTGACAGTATTTTGAAAGCACATGGGCATCTATAACAAGACCTGTCAAGATCTCCCCACACAACCAATACCAATTTTTGAACTGTGGCCCCTTGTGAGCCAGCTGCCATCGAAACTGACTCCAATATCCATAATATCTTCATGATATGGTTGATTGCTCTGAGCACAGTTTACGCTGCGTGCGAGATTAGCAGCGTGATAAAATATTAATTTTGTGAGTTCTGGTGTTTGCAAATAAAATTTTTGTGCAATTGCGTTGACAGTTTTTTTAATGCAGGCCAGGCATATCCATGTTCTGTGCAAAGTAGTTAAATTTATAGGGTCCCATTCCTGATAACAACGATGATAGAACCGCAACTTTGTTCACACTGAATGAATTATGTTCATCAACCGATGATGTGTACGTTGATGCAACGGTTTTGTTGCAAACACAACAATTCACTTTGATGTGTTGAACAAGACCTCTCTTGGCCTTATTATTAATTTCTGCAGATAGCTTCCCATAGCATTCTGGACATGCAAGCTGACTAACAAGGTTACATATCTCAGACATATCAACTATAGTTCTGGAGACAGTATTGTTAGGTGTTGAAGCTTCTTGCACCGATGAGGCACTAAGTTCCAGCTTTTTACAGAACCGTGGAGTGCTGTGGGATAAAGAGGTAGAAGTTGTAGAACAGCTTGTGCTGGCTCCTTCATTTACAGCTGAAGCTGACAGTATAACCTCAGGCAGACTAGGCTCATTAGGGGGACCATATAGTTCTGAAAAAAGTACATAAGAAATAATCACAGCTCAAGAAACATATGTCACATGCTTATAAATACCATGATAATTTATCGTATAATGTGGAATCATGTTATTTTGTCAAACCAGAAAAATGTGATCACTCTTTACTGCCAATGCGTTTACTAATAGCTTACAAATATATAAATTTAAAAAAATAATAGCTTATTCACATGTGGCTTTTTTTTAAAAGTATATCGTTGAACCCTTTATGGGTTATAATATGGACATATTGTGTATTAATTCAAGAAAATTAAGTCAGATTTCCAATATCCAAATATAGTACCTTCTTCCCCCCTCCACTCAGTCCTAACAGAGTAAATTAAAACCAAATATGTGTAAATGTTTTTGTGCGTGACCTCACCACATGTGACTGCCTGGCTTTCTACAGTGATTCATTTTGTACCATTACCATAACAAAATTAGTGACTTTTACCTACACTGTTTTGGTTCCATCGCTTCGCTCTGGCCTTTTCCAGTTTTAGATGACGAAAGCTATTCTTTTTTCGAGGCATTTTCACACAAAAAGTTCCAAAAAATGAGACTAACTAAATGTGTATACAGAATTTATGAATCCGACGCCATAGTGTAAATACCGCCGTTACAAGTCACGTGGATTCACACAGCCAATGAACAGTTTCAAAAAATGTGCGGAAAAAGCCGATGTCGGTGAACGCCCGTCGATTTCCATATATGGAAATAATCAGTAAAAAACGCGACCTATAAATTCTCGATCTTGGCGGGTATAATTTTGTTACCGAAATAAATGAGCTACATCACAGGATTCCCCAGATCTAGGCGAATCCAATGATGTATAATACGTAGGGGTGTAAGCTTGGTTGCTATGGAAGAAACTAGATTTAATTAGACATATTTTCTCGAGTTTGAGAAAATCTTTCCATACCATACCTTTTTCAAAGTCAAAATACATATTGTTAGAATGCATTTTGACATTTAATTCTGTTATATTTAGATTCAGGAGATGCTAAAGTAGAAAATGGACTAATCCCAAAATCCTTAATTTTTCGATTTTGACGAAAATTTATCTCCCGTTCCTCCCCTTAAGTTCATCTGCCCGCTTAACAGCCTCACGCTGTTCTATTCTCTCAACGTAAGCTAAATATTTCTCATACTTAGTCTCAGCATATTCTTCAAGTTCGGTACCTGATTTACCCAAACGCACATCAGCGTTGATAAAGTCCTCCAACGTTGACATATTTATAGTTAATAATTACCTTAAAACATTATGTTACCTATCACTGAAGTATATAATTAATATATACACTATGAAATCAATCTGTGACTTAAATATATCCTCCAATGTGAACCACGAGATGCACAGGTGACGATGGAAAGTACAAGAAAATGAAACACAGTGAAGTGATATCTCAAATTACAAAACATTACGTAACGAATATAAAGCAACTAAAGAAGACTCAAACATTTTAATCATGGAAAAGAAAACATCAAAATAACATTACAAAAATAAACATGACAAGTCGTCATAAAATATACAAAAAGACAAGAAATGAGATGTGTCACCGTGTGGTTGTGCAGTGTAAAATACACTGTAGGTTTAAGTAAGTCGAACAGTTATTTGGTGTTAACAAGATGAAAGAGTATATAAAAATGGGTTAGAAAATCAGAATAATTTAAGTGATAGGCTATTTGTTCTTAACATGGAAGATAAAAGAATGAAAATGTAGTGTTTTTTGTAAGGGAGGGAACCTTTTTAGACTTTAAAGTAATCTAAGTATATATCATTAGAGTTTACCAAATTTACATATCAGACTAGTTTTAGTAGAGACATAGAAGGGAAAATGTAACTAAGGTAAAAAAGTACTAAGGGGAATAACAATATTATTAGCGCCCTTTACAGTTAAGAGAACGGAGTGCCGAGTAAAACGCACGTGAAAATAGTGACTAGAAATAAACAGTTATGTAGCACAGTTCACGGAGTTGGACAGCATAGAATTAAGCGTGTAGGTGGCGATAGGTGAGTGAACTGAATAACGGACCAATCGCATTCACTCAAAAACAACTGCAACTTTGTCACAGGCTAATGACGCACCTATTTAAGGGAGCGAGCTACAGAAGAGAATATTGAAGCAAAGGCATAATTAAAGCTTAAAGTGGATAACTTTTATTATCAGATAGCCAGGATGGGCTGTCATACCAAGAAGATGAGGCATTGCCATTAAACGAGACGGTATTGAACAAAGGGTTTACAGCACTGACATTGATGAAACATATCATGCGCTCTCTCATATAAGAGTAAGTATGAAGACGCCACCACAAGTGAATCTGATATTCATGAAACATCTCATGCGCTCTCTCATATTAGAGTAAGTATGGTGGAGGCCATTTTGGTGTTGGACATTGTTTGATTATTTCAGGTGTAGCTATTGAAATCTTATATGCTGCATTTAAAGGAGTTAAACCTAACTAGGTTGAGATTGGGTGAGAACATGACTCCAAGGATTTAGAACTGTTGTAGAAAATATGAGAAAAATCGTGTAAAATGAGAAGGAACTTTAGTAGGCTAGGTATACAACGAAATATGCAAGAGGCTACAGGAGAACCAATATATATAACTATGCTTTGAGATATTTGATTGAATCAAGTGGAAGACTTGAGGACATTGTAATTGAGAACTGTATCTGATGAATTATGTTGGTTGATCTTGGATTATCTTATGTAAATAAAAGTTGTTTTCGAAATTGAATCACATCACTCCGGTTGCTTTGATGTGTGAAGAGATTAAGGAATGGAGAGTTATTAGAAGTGAGTAAAAGGAGAGATAGGAATAATAGAACACCCTATACGCATCAGTCGCTGCTCACCACCAAGGAGGGAAGAACGTGGTCTGGGTTGAACAAAGACGAACCTTATATCATCCAGGAATCACCATCTCTGGCGGAACAAGGGGGCCAGTAGGAGAAATAGTCTCACTTGGAGGGAAGATAAAAAAAAGAAAGTGAATGATAGATATAATTAGGATTGGGCAAGGACCACCACCGGCTCGGTCACAGATGTGACAACTGTAAAAACTTAGATACTGCAATGAAATTAGGTCATGCAAATTAAAATGATGAACGACATGACATCATGACTAGACAAGAATAAAATGGTGTTTGTATGGCAAACTGAGGCTACGACTTCTATAGTGTGAAAACCACTAGATCCTCGGTCAGCGATACTTACCCAAGTCCTAACAGTCGTTGAAATTTTCTGAATTCTTTCTTAGAAAAGTCCAGAAAATATCAAGCCCTTTTCCAACCAACCCACGAAAATTACATATAAATATTGAAATACGTAATGATAAAAGGACAAGGGATGACAGTGAGACTAAAGGCCAAAGCTAGACTTTTTAGACAGGAACAGAGGATCAGCACTTTAATTATACAAAGGACTTATCTTTTATGATCCGGCCATGCTTGGGAAAACCTCTTTTTTGAATGGATGTGGTTGCTATGTTTCCAATAACTAGCACTGTTTTCCAGCGAACAGTACTAGATGCAGATGAACGTTCAACACAGGTTCAGTGCAGAATAAAACTTCTTAACACATGTTCAGGTTGAAAACAAGCACCACTTGAGATTAGTGCTAAACTGCTACGGTTTTCTTCTGCCTGCAGGAAGCTCGAAAATTTTGACATGCGTATTTGATATGCCAGATTGTCCTCGAAGAACGAATGAATTGCGTTTCTCACTGCAGTCACAACTGTCAGTTGGAATATAGCTCTTCTCAAGTTGAATCTCTGTAGATGTTGAATTACTGAAGAACTTTCTAGTCTGGTACAAACCAAACGTAGTCATGTGCCGGAAGATCCACCACTTCTGACACCAATATATATGTTACGGACTTTTATAAATATATCGTAATAATTTCTGGATTTCTTCTGACTTCGATTGTGTCTATTAAATGTTGCCGTAACATTTGGGTTCATTAACATTTTCATAGATTTTGTGTGAACGAATGTTTCTATTTCTCTTCTTTTGTATTCACTTCATTTGTGACGTTCTGTTTCATTTTATATTTGTATTGATGTAATGAAGATTAGTTCGTTCAATAGATTGAATGATAACACTTGATTGTCGAACTGACAGAACTATGAAAACTTCTTGCAGTGAATTTCATCAAACTTGGCAATCAACACAAAGTCTTCTAAAAAATTACAGGCAAAATCAATTATTCTCAGTTTGGCTGTCCACGCCACAATTTAACATTATTGCTTTCAATAGCCCGTTTTATAATACACCGCATTCTGTCTAGAATATCGCGTGTAGATCTGCATTTTAATATCAACGCCTTCACAAATTCTCGGGACTCAATGTCCTTATTTATTTCTTGTTCCATCAACTATGTCACGAAGTGGTTTTACTTTTATAGAGTTTGCCTGAATGAAAGCAAGACCCTAGTATGAGAAAGTCTGAGGAAATAGAATTTAGATGAAAAATGACATGCCTGTGGACAGATGAGACTATTGGCTCAAGGGATAGAACCAGGATTTGATTTTCCCCTTGCCGCTTCGTGACTTCAAACTGGCTATAAGCTCACCCTCCTCTGACTTCCTTTAAATACAAGGAGATAAGGTGTATAAAAACGACCACAGACGCCACTATACAGACGACATAAAGTAAGTATAGTAAAGAGTAGAAGCTGATCCAGTAAATAATATATGTATATATTTATTTACATACAAGGAAAACATAAAATGGCATCATACGTCATCAAGTCAGTCAATAGCGTGCACTGTTGCACGGCCTGAAAACAACGTACCAATTAGATTAGATAGACACTAGAAAAAAAAAAAAAACCCCAAATCACATTCACTCTGTCTGTCACCCTGCTGAGGAACAATAAAATGATTAGTGATTAAATAACTCTACTATTGTGGGGGCTGTCCACTTTAGCCTTCACTCTCTAATACAATTAAGATTCTACTGTCTCAGTTCGGTTGACTCTTCCTCAACGAACGTCTACACCGCTTTCCACTTGTTAGGCGATATGCACCGCTATCGAACACCACTGGAAATGCTATAATAATAGACTTGGAGTAACACAATGGCTCAGTGTCTATCCTTCGAGTAGATACTGAACCGACCCTACCGGTCCTGTCTAATTTCTCCCTCCTTTCCTCTCTCTCTATCTCTCTCTCTCTTGGTCTCAGTGTCTCTCTAACACTTGACGACTGATGATGCGGCGTCTCCGTTACGCTCTTCTCTCGTTACTTTCAAGATCCAGGTATTTTAACCCTCTCACCTGTTCCTGAATTCTGCGATGATGATGATGAAGTTCTGGCGTCAAGCATGAGGTACTTGATGAACTGTCGACAAAACTTCTCTGCTGCTGAATAGCTTCCCTCTTTTAACCCGCTCCGGAGTTATAGGAAAACACAGCCTTGATTTCCGGCTGTACGCAATTGAAACCAGTCTCACGGCCACCTGCCGTTGCTAGAGACTATAATAGCGATGCTCTCGGCTGTATGATAAATAAACCACAGTCCAGCTGAAGCATAGGGACTTCACTGCCAGAGACCATAGGTCTGACCCTTAAGATAGGTCCTGTTGCCGTGGGTAATTTTGCACATGGGCAAATTTACGCTCCCCACTGTTCTTGCCGCGACTCGCTGAAATTAAAAGAAGATGCGTCTATTGTATAACAATTCCAACCTAACGCATCTCTAACCTAACTCTCCTTCACTCGTCATTTACAACAATACATAAAATAATATTGCCCACGTGGCTCACTCGTCATGTACAACAATACAAAAATTAATATTACCCACGTGGCACTTAAATCTCCCTCCTCCTCTCTCTCTCTCTCAACTAAAATCCGCCAGCCAAATAAACAAAACCTGTCTGACGGGCCACTTGGCCGTCACACATGGCTACCCACGTGTCAACATTTTCAACTCGGGAACTTCTTTTGTCCGAAATTCCGGGGTCTCCCTTTTTTAACATTTACACATGAGGTTTCCTACTTAAGCCCCAATTTAAATGAAATATCGCTATAGGAATAGTTTACTCCTCTAAGCAGTAAAATTCACTTACAACGTAAATCTGAACCCTCCGACAATATTTCTCCCATTTAAGGCTCAGTAAAATTAACGAACACACCAGGGATTTCCCCCTAAAATTACATTAGTAAATACACAGAAATAAATGGTGGTTTTACATAACATTCTACAAATATGGGCACACGTGTTTCTCACAACTTCCCACACTCCTAACTACTGCCAAAATCATAGAAAGAATAAGCACACTGTTGCATTTACGTCGTTCTTCAAAAAATGATAATGGATGGCACTATCGTTTATTTTAAAACTGAAAAGTTAATGTCCCCCGAAGAAATTAACTACGGACGAAATTCTAAAAGAACCACTAATAAATAAACGATAATAAAATCCTACATACCTATTATCGCTGGTTTTTCCCACCGTGGAGAACGATAATGCGAAGTCTGACGGCTGACAATATTTCTTACGATAGAGAACTAGGCCGCCGTTTAACTGACTATACACACCGGGACCAACCCCGCGTGTTCTCTCCTGAGCATACCCTAGCTTTCCCTCAACCAATGGAAACGCTCAGAAAAATAAACATAACTATGAGCTACGCCAATCAGATTTGAAAACAACCCGACCGCGTGTCCAAAATGACATCACGTCCACGTGCGTTTCTGACGCGTCATACCGGCGTGCCCGAAAATAGCGATTTCCGTAAACAACGGAAAATCGCGTGATCAGAAGAAAATAAAACTGGTCGAGTGTAAAAAAAATCTACCGTCATAAAACGAACCCATTTAATTTTCCTACTCAAAAATACCAAACACGATATATATTCAAATGAGAAGAAATAAAATGGTGAAAATTCAAAGTAGAACCACAGAATCGGGCCGGAAATACAAAATAGACGACAGAATCGGGCCGGTTGAAAGACATAATTACAGTGCAGCATCACTAGGAGGCCTGAACACTGACGGTTGAATATATGAGTTAAGACTCAACATATATTAGTAGACTCTGCCACACATTATCTAAACACTGCTATTAGCCCAAAGGCTACATCAATACTCAATCGTTACTAGGCTTAACACGTCATCCAACGCTTTACGCGTACTCTTTGAAGTCTAGTTAGTTGAGGTGTTGCATGGCGCGACCATCCAATTCAAGATAAAACCAAAATGCTCGTAAACCATGCAACAATCCTCAACAATGGCACAGGACAAGAAGACATGGAAAGACCTGCAGCTGATGGCACAGGACAAGAAGACATTGTATACAGTTATTGGGGAGGTGAAGAGTGATGAATTGGTTGTACATTAACACCAGAAGCCATAGCCCAGTTTTGGTAATGTCTTCTTAAAGTACCATCTGAAATGGCTGGCTACATCTGCTGCCAATGAAGACTAGGGAAAGTACCAAGATTTTGACAGCTGACAGGCTAACAGCATAGAAGTTTGAGGTCTGTTGTGATTAGCTGAGCACCATAAGGACAAGACATAAATGCACCATCTTCTGAAAGGGGGGGGGGGGGGGGTAATATAGGAACCAGATGATTTTAGGAATGAAACAGTTCATACACATGGTCAGACTCTAAACAGGAAAAAAACATAGACATATCTGCAATACAAGAACATCAAGATATAGGATTTTGGAACAAGGGAAAACACACTTATATCCACACAATTTGACACTTGTTATTTATTTTATTTACACTTATTGGAAAGGTGAACGGTTACCGTGATTAGGTATCAGCAATCACATTTATTGTCTGAAATTAGTGGCACTGTTTATCCTAATTATAACCCGTCAGAGGTTGAATGCAATATAGTTTTTCTTCATAAATTTAAATAGAAGGGGGTGTGGGGGGGAATGAAGAAGATGCTAGCCAGTTTAACATCATTGTATGAAAAGAAGTCAGCAACAGAATTGATAAACAGCACTAGATGTCCAGAGTTGTGAAGAGGTATGGTCACCTATGCCATTGGGTATGGCACTTGAAGAAGACCTTGATCTTGTATGTAGGATGATTAATGATTATCTAAGGCCTCACTATTTCCTTAGAGATGTTCCCCAAGCTGGGTGTAAACACACATTTAAGATCTGTGACCTTGTTAGTCCAGCCATTTCATCGGTACCCTTACCTTCATCATCATCACTTTCATTCAGTCACATTAAATTAATTCTTATAATGTTTTTACGTAGACCACAGAACATTGAGTTCCAGAGTGGTTGGAGAAATTGTTTGGTTTGGTTTGAAGGACTGTCTTCATTGCACATGAACAACTCCATCAGTACTCTGATCTCCTCCCTTAGATCACTCGGTTGTATCTTAAGGCAAAGTTACTGTGTTAAAAAACCAGGTAGCAACATGCTCAAGTCTACTCATCTGTAAATGGGTACCTGGCTGTGCTCTTGGTTTAGGGAAGACAAAGGTAGCAAGGAAGACAAAGGTAGCAAGGAAGGGAACTGGTTAGAGCACTTAAGACAAGGTTACCAGATGTGGAGAAATAAATATTTAAAAATAAGGAGTGACATTTGAATGACCCTATAGTTTGTTACATATATAGTTGAATACCATTTTTTAAACAGGTGGGTGTCATAGCTAAACTGAAAGGGTCTGAGAAAGTTTGGCAAGAGAAATCTCTGGGCTCCATCACCTTTGACACTAGAAATGTGAACTGCCTAAAATTCAGCCTGGTGGAATACACTGGTTGGGCATTCTTTGGATCAAAGACTCTAGTTGCTGAAACAGCCTTTGATCTTCTCAGTGTTATTGAGAACATACCTGTCGGTCAGACTTCTGTTCAAGAGCTAAGCACTCCAAAGGATACAAACTTACAGGTATGTTGTTAGCTTATATCTTGTGCCTATTTACTTTTAGGTTATGTCAAGTTAGTATAGTTTATGGGGTGGCAACGTCATTATGTAAAACAAGTTTCCACAGAAACCACTGCTGCAAGAGGGGAACAGCTACAGTGGTGGTTGTATGCTACAAAAGGAGCGCACTAGAAAGTGATGAAGTTAGTATAATAGAAGTTTTAGATTGATTGGAATGATAATATTATAATTAAAGGAGATAGCAGTAAGGTTAAACAGAATGATGTGAACATCACCATAACTTTTAGATCTTCATGCTGGAAAAATGTTGAAATCAAAATCATCACTTTCTTTTGCACTTCTTATGGAGCATTGAGCCACCACTGCATCTGGTTTCTTATAGGAAGCCCACACCAAGCACTCACATGCTCTATCTGTGGTAGTTTCTATGGCAATTTGTTTTTACGTGATGAGGTTGCCAGCCACATGCTACATACTTATTTAGTCGTTCCTCTTCTACCCTGAGGTGTATAGGTTTGCCAGAGAGAACGCTATTCTGTCCTATCAGCTGTCTTTCTCCTGGCCTGGTTCCAGTCTAGTCCTTGGTCCTTCAGGGATTGTCTAATGTTGTCCTCCCAGCGAACTCTGGGTCATCCTGGAGGTCTGGATCCGTGGCTCTTAGTTTCCCATATTTGTCATGGTAGCTGAACTTCTTTCATTCTGCATACATGGTCAGACCAACATGATTGGGACTGCTCTACTTGGGTCTGCAGAGGCTGGGTTTTGAGGCCCAGACATATCATCTGGTTGCTGACCATGTCTCTCTTGTTACTTCAACCACCTTTTTCAGATACCTCATTTCTGATGTTTGGAGCTGGCTTTTGTGGGTAGCAGTCATTGCCCATGACTCACATTCATATGTCAAGTTCAGAGCTCATCTTTGATGCCTTCCTTCCAGTCTATGACAACTCAAAGGTATTTAAAGTGGTTGACCTGCTCCAAGATCTGTTCTCCCAGAATAATCTGATGCCTTTTTTCTTCTCGTGAAGCCAGCCCCCTGCACAGCCTTTTTTTAGTCGCCTTGTACAACATGTTGATATGACAGACTGCAATCAGTAAATTCTATCATGTTGTTTCTCTTGATTAGCAGCACGTTCATTACAGATTAACATACCTGTAACGCTTGAAATTACCTGACTTGCAACACATTGAACGTCTTGTTATCTTATTTCACTCTTGACACTTGAAATAACATACCAAATACTCAACTGAATGCTGTAGTAAAATTAAATTTGTATAACTAGCAACAACCCATCAAAATTGACAGGTTTTTAATTGCAGCCATCTTATCATTTTGATCCATAATAATACGTCTGCAATACTTTAAATTAAAATTTGTCTTGAAGATACAATCAAAAACTTACATTTTAAGGTTATTTTTAAGAAAAATGATGAGTTAAATCTATTTCCCGAATGAAACTGGACAGAAGAGTATCTTGATTGTCTGTTGATTTAATCTGCATCTCCGCACCTTCCTGTCTCCAGTTCATGTACTGTTTATCAATTGTGTTGTTGGCTTCTTTACTTACTTACTTAGTCGTTCCCCGTCTACCATGAGGTGTAGAGGTTTGGAAGAGAGAGCGCCAGACTATCCTATCAGCTGTCTTCCTCCTGGCCTGGTTCCATTCTAGTCCTCGGTCCTTCAAAGATTGTCTAATGTTGTCCCCCAGCGGACTCTGGGTCATCCTGGGGTCTGGATCCCTGCCTCTTTGTTTCCCATGCTTGTCGTGGTAGCTGATCTTCTCCCATTCTGCAGACATGGCCAAACCATCTTAGTTGGGACTTTTCTACTTGGGTCTGCAGGGGTGGGATTTTAGGCCTTGACGTATCGTCTGGTTGCGGACCAAGACTCTTCTTGTTACTTCAACCACCTTCCTCAGATACCTCATTTCTGAGGTTTGGATCTGGCTTTTGTGGGTTGAAGTCATTGCCCATGACTCGCATCCATATGTCAAGACTGGGACATAGGTGGAGCGGTATACAGCCATCTTCGTTTTCTTACCAACCTCTCTCTTGCTGAGGAATTCTCGATTTATGGCCTGAAAAAGTCTCCCAGCTGCTGCTTTTCGAGTGGCCAACTCTTTTTTGATGCCTCCCTTTAGGTCTATAATAGCTCCGATGTATTTAAAGTGGTCGACCTGCTCCAGGACCTGTTCTCCCAGCTTAATCTGATGTCTTCTTTCTTCTCGTGATATCACTATGGATTTTGTTTTAGAGCTGCTTATGACCATACCTTTCTTCTCCAGCTCTTCCTTCCAGACTTGCAGGTTGGATTGGAGATGTGCCTATGATTTAGCAATCAGTGCAACATCATCAGCAAATGCCAGCTCTGAAATACAGACCTGTCTCATCTTCCAGTACCCCACTGAATACTTTCTTGTTCTCTCCTTACATGCCTTGATGACATCGTCCATGAGGAGTATGAAAAGATAAAGTGACAGGATATCACCTTGTCTTACACCAGTGGTGGTCCTGAACTCTTCTGACTTATGGTTTGCTGTCCTCACATAATTTCTGCAAGACTTGTAGAAGCTCTGTATAGCATGAATCAGAGGTGCTGGAATGTTCTTCCTTGCCAGTCCCAAAGTTTGCTCCAGGGGACCTTGTCAAATGCCTTTTCCAGATCAATGAAACAAAGATGGATCTCACTCTTATACTCAAGGGCCTTTTCACTCAGCTGTCTGAGTGTGAAGATTAGGTCTTGAGTACTTCAGTTAGCTCGGAATCCGCACTGGACCTCATCCAATTGTGGCTCAGCTAGGTGTCGGAGTCTCTGCTCTAGGATTCTAGAGTAGATTTTACCAGGGACACTGAGAAGGGATATGCCTCTATGGTTTCCACATTGTCGATTATCACCCTTTTTGAAAATTGGTGTTATGATGTGTCGCGAAGTGGATTTAAGTTTTAGAGTTTGTCTGATGAGACTATTGGCTTCGAGGGTGAGAACCGAGATTGACATTCCCTCGTCACTCCTGACGTCTTTAATAGCTATAGACTCACCACCTCTGACTACCAATGAAGGAGATAAGGTTTCACTAAAAGTCCACAGACACACTGTACAAACAAGCATATACGTACAGTATAGTTATAGAGAAACTGATCCAGTATACAGTTTAAAGTTTATTTACACAACAAAATAAATAACACATCAAAATAAATAACGTGCGAGGTCGCACACCTGAAAAGAACAAACCAATTAAAATGACAGATAATATAACCCAACCCTTTCACCCACTCTTTCAACCTGCATGGGAAAAAGAATTACGGATTAAACGCACTGTACTTGGTGGGGTCTCTAAGTACGAGCCATCACTCCGAACTATCCTATTCTTAATTATTTATAACTATAGTCTACTTTCCTGCTGCAGACGTATACCTATATGTCTACACACAACTGAATGAACTATCTGCTGTCCTACACAGCTAATCACAAGCACTGATCCTTTAACGGACTTCTACAGTGCAACCTCAGAGGCTGTCCTCTGGCTCTGTAAATTCTGTCTCTCCTCTGATTCTGCTCAGTGTCTCTCTGACACAACTGTCTTCGGCTGAGTGGCGTCTTCGTTACGCCCCTCCTCTCATTTAGTTTGTCTGGAAAGGAATGGTAACTGTAGAAGTACGTTTCTTGACCGTAGTCCGTACTGGCCTTCACTGTAGACGTCGATGATACTGGCCAGTACTGTTGAAGTTTTTGTTTAATTATTATATTTGGAGAACGATATGGTTAGCTGTAGAAGGATGTGAAATTTGAGAGTACAGCCATGATAACACACACCCCAATCCACGTATATAAGTCAGGAAAGGTTGTAACGACTGTGGTATGGTTATTCACAGTTTATTACCACAGTAACATGGACATCATCACATTCAAGACACACTGTCAATAGCACAAGATTGCACTTCATGTAAGTAACATTGATCTACTACCAAGTAGTGTAGGGTAAATAATATCTCTGTGACTTCTCTCCAACGAGCTGCAAGTAGTGCAGTGTAAATAATATCCCTATGACTTCTTTATCACCTCTGACCAAACTAGTCAGGTATATCTCTGGCAAAAATAGGCTGCATAGATGGCGGGCTTCCTTATATAAATAATGTTAATCTTCTTCATCACATCTGACCAAACTAGTCAGATATATCTCTGGCAAAAATAGGCCGCATAGATGGCGGGCTTCCATATATAAATAATGTTAATCTTCTTCATCACATCTGACCAAACTAGTCAGGTATATATCTGGCAAAAATAGGCCGCATAGATGGCGGGCTGTATATCTCTGGCAAAAATAGGCCGCATAGATGGCGGGCTTCCTTATATAAATAATGTTAATCTTCTTCATCACATTCCCGCACCGGGAGTAAGTCACCTCAAAATTTAAAGTTCGTAGCTACTACAAATAGCTTCAAAAGTATTGTTACCTGCTCTGCACTCCAGGAAACAAAGACACAAGAAACACTGGCCATTTCCTAGGCTTTACCGAACTATGCCAGAATCACAATCAAGGGGAATCATAAACATATTTAATACACAAAAAACTCTGATCCCCTTTTACACTGCAAGAAAAAAATGGCGGGACACCTTCTCCGCTCAAACTGCCGAGCCAGACTATCAAACGAAGCAGTCTTCCGGACTCGCCAAAACCTTGGCGCATGCGCGGATCATCGCATGACTTGAGTTTAGTTCACAAACTGGAACGTACTGGGACTGTTCTAAGAAAATCTACGAACAGAACCTTATATGGGCATATAGCTAGGCAATAGCAAGCCCAAAGGGAGATAACAACTAAATCTAACTTATTCCCGAAAATATTACAACTGGTAAACTCCCTTAGACCACAAATATAAAAAAGAAATATAAAAAAAAAAGTCACATTCCTAACTTACAACAAACTGACTCTTAACAGTAACCCTCTCTCCTTCCTTGACTACTGCTGTTGATGACTTGAAATAATGACTAGGTACTTGACTTGGGAGGTATAGGCTTTGCTGCTGAAGAAACTTCTTTTATTTGCCCAGTTACCCTCTCCGGGTTTAGGACGATGACATTATTATGGTTGTATTTAAAAAAAAACGATCAACAAACACCAGGCCACGCGCCTTACCAGTGTTGTTATAGCGAGCTGAGAGCTCCGGATTTCAAAGATGAACCCGTTCCCGCTGAAGCATGGGCTTCACTGCCTGCAAACGTCTCGGTTCTTTCACCTCTGGCGATATCTCGAGCACTCGGCTCCTGAGATGACAATTTGCCGTTGGTAAATTGTAGGGCAGGTTACACCCTCCCAATGTGCCGTGAAAATGCTGTAAAACGAAAAATAACAACAAATATACAACACGTCAAAATATTCTCAACTCTAACACTTAACATCTTAAGTTAATACATCTCCTGTCTATCCCCTCCTCAACTATGCACAGCGATAAACAATTATTTCTGCCCAAGGGTCAAACTACTATACCGTCTGCTCCTATCTCTTCCCCCACCTCAAAGTAAAATATCTGTCTGGTAGGAAAAACCCCAGACACAGGCTGACCTAATCTATTACACTAGTCTAGCCTCAGGCGTCAAAACAATTTCATTCACTGAAGGAAATTCCTTGTACTATATAATTCCTAGGCCTACTTTTTACGACTGACTAGGGAAGGTTATCAAATTTCCACAATATAAAGACACCGTTCTAGGAAATATTAATTACACCCCTGTCTACTGACTACACAACAATCAATACCCAATTAATTAAAATACACAAATACGCTCGCGTATATACACTGCAATTATCATAAATCAAAGATGAGGAAATATTAATTCCCATCTCAGTAATATTAATTACACCCCTGTCTTCTGACTACATAACAATCAATACCCAAGTAATTAAAATACACAAATACGCTCCCGTATATACACTGCAATTATCATAAATCAAAGATGAGGAAATATTAATTCCCATCTCAGTAATATTAATTACACCCCTGTCTTCTGACTACATAACAGAGTAATACACAATTAAATAAAATACACAAATACGCCTGTGTATCTACACTGCACATTATCATAATCGCATTGCGATTTTCACAGACTACCTATTACATATGACAGAGCGCCCGCGTATCTAAGCGCTATACTCACACAGATAATATCTCCAAAAAAAAACCCGTTATATAATCCTAGCTACTGCTACTTATTCACAGAAAATTTATAGGCACAACTTCAAGTTTTATTATTTCTATAATATAGCAATTGATGGCACTTCAAGCTAAATTAACTTTAATTAACTCCCAGAAGAAACCTTTACTTTAACATGCTGAGATCTTACAGAACTATCTACTCGCTAAATTAAGATGTACACATACCCAATTACCGAATATCTCTCGTTTGAGCAAACGATAAGGCAAAGTTTCACGGCTGATTTTCTGGAGACAAAGAGACCGCTAACTACTAGACGCTGTTATTTATTACAGAAAAAAATGATGCAAGAGCCACGCTATGAGTGAGTCATCGCGTGGGTTCGCTTAGGGGCCGCTCTTAAACCAATAATCTTGCCGCAGATTAATAACCTCTGACCTCCGCCAATCGCGAATAAATGTTTGCCCACGTGCGAAAAGAATTTCATAACGTTAGATCACACTACTACCGTTTGCATTAGCAAAATTAACTTTGATTGGTTATAGCGTTAGTTCGACGTACCTGGGTCGTGCTTTTGCCCCATCCCTCCCCTAAATTGGGTGGGTGTTATCATCACGTCGGAAAATTTTACCCAACCTAATACTTACTACGCGCTCAACTCCCAATGAAATAAAATGAACGCAATTATTTTACAAAGAAAAGAAGACTATGAGAACTCAATTACTTACAGAGAGAAGAGTACTGGATAAAAATTGAAATTAAAACCCATAGTAATTCCTCATAAAAACGCAAATAATTACTTAGAGAAAAAGAATGGGTCCCGTTAAAAATAAAATCACAGTAACTCCTCACATGATGGCAATCTCCTAATCCTTTGGTATGGTCTTGTTGCACCACACTGCCTGTAGGACCTTTAAGAGTAATAGGTCGCCTGATGCTCTCATGTACTTAACCATTTCTGGTGTTATACCATCATGCCCTGCTGCTTTGCCCATCTTGATTTTCTCCAGTGCTGCCTTCAGTTCTTCCATCTTTATGTCATCTTCACCATCATTGGTTTTCTCTTCTGTGCTAGTGGTTATCATTTCTGATGCTTGACCTTGCTCACCATCCAGGAGTTCTGAGAAATATTATGTCCATCTTTCCATTACTTCCTTTGGGGCTGTAAGCAATTTGCCTTGCTTGTCCTTTATAAATTTGAGAGGGCATTGTTTTTCCTTCCTCATGTTCTTTAGGGTCTTATAGAACAATTTCTGGTTTTCTTGCGCATCTTTTCTAGCTTTTCTCCAAATTCTTCCCAGGACTTCTGTTTTGCTGCTAGCACCTTGTTCTTTGCTTCTGTTCTGAGTATCACATATTCTCTATATTTCTCCATTTGTCCTGTTGTGTTTTTAGCTCCTAAGTATTGTTTCCATGCCATTTTCTTCTCTCTTATTTTCTCTTTGACTTCCTCTGTCCACCAAGGTGTCCTCTTTCTCTTGTTTCCAAGTCAGACTTCACCACATGCTTCTGCAGCTGCTGTCTTTATGATGTCCTTGAATTTCAGCCAGAGTGTTTCCAAGTCATCAGGTTGTTCTTCTGTGTTGCTCACCGCTGCAGCAATAAGCCCCTGATATTTGGTCTTAATTTCTGGCTCTCTCAACTTGTAGGTCTTAATGCTCATTTCTCCCTTTCGTTTACTTAGTTTCTTGCGTGATGTTGGGCAGTTCCTAGGCTGAGCAACTCTTTCAGTTGTGCTTTTGACTGTAAGCAGATAGTGATCACTTCCAATCTCTGGCCCCCTCCAGACTCCAGCATCCCGGACATATTTGAATGAGCTCCTCCTAACAATGGCATAGTCGATCACTGACTTCTCATTCTTTGTTGGTTCACATCTAGTGTATGCTTGTATGCGCTTATGGGGGAACTTTGTGTTTGTAATGATCAGATTCTGCTCACTGCAGAATCTAAGGAGTCGCTTTCCATTGTCATTGAGAGTATCTTCTCCATATCTTCCGATAACTCCACCCCATCTAGCATGATCATTTCTAACTCTGGCATTGAAATCTCCAAGCATGATAATTTCATCTAGGCAGTCATCCACTGTCCTTTGAAGCAGCTCGAAGAATTCCTCCTTGATCTCTGCTCTGTCATCCTTATTTGGCTCAAACACTATGACCAGGTTGACTATGGTTTCTCCTTCTTTTAGTTTTACAACCATAATGCGCTTAGAGACAAAGTTCCATCACTTGATACTATCTTTTTGGTTTTTGGCCACAATTCAACACACGCCCCCTTTAGCTCTTTCAGATGTGGGTACACCACTGTAGAGCAGCGTGTTGCCATAGAGATCCATGACTCCTTGTCCTTTTTTCTTTGAGTCGGTAATAGCCAGGATTTCTAGTTTTGCTTTCCTCATCTCTTCCACCAGCTCTTCTTTCCCATTTATACTTTTTGTGTTCCAAGTTCCATAAGTCGTCCGTAGTCCGTTCCAGTTCGTTGCCTTTAGAATCAGTCCAGTTTTCTCTCTTGTAGTTCTCGTAATCATGATTTAAAGCAAACAGGTGATTGGCCTGTTGTGCCTTTGCATGGTGGTGGGGCTGCCTCCTTATGGCCTCCTTTTTCAGCCGGGTTTGGGACCGGCCTAGGCGGTGTTGGCTTCTTTCCATAATCAAACTGTTCATGCACACCGTCATTTGCACTCTGTTAGACTCTGTCCTGTCCATCTCTTGATGTTATCTTCCCACTTATAGCACTGTCTTCCTCTTGTATGTTTGCCTTCAACTCTACCTTCTGTTATGGTCTTCAGTAAGGTGTTATGTCTTTTTACATGGCCAAAATATTTTAGCTATCTAATTTTGATCTCCTTGATTAATTCTCTTTTCATTCCTAGGTTTCCTATGACCTCTTTATTTGTGTTCTTCTCTTTCCTTGAGACTTGCCCCATTCTTCTATATATCCACATCTCAAGGGCCTCAATTCTTTCTTCTAATTGCTCGTTAATTATCCACATCTCTACACCCTACAGCAATGAAGAATACATATAGCATTTGAATATATTTATAGCGCACTATAACATGTCCCATGTAGTTTCCCCAGAGATATATGACAGGACAAAGAAAGAATATAACTACTGCTCCCTCAGTAAGAGGCAACTATTATGAGGTTGCGCATGGTGCTCACAACTTCATCATATTAAAAAAAATTACCCTTGAAAGAGCACATGAATGCTTTGGTGCAACCTTAATGGAGACCAGTTGCAGCAGTGGCTCCATGCACCATACGGAACAAAAAGGTGACTGATGATGATGATGAAATATCCTATGATGATAGTACTAAATGTTTTTTTTTTTTTTTCACATGAGATCTTGTTTCCGCTCATTTCTGTCTACTTGCTGCTCAGGTTGATTTCAAAGTAAGCATAAACTCCATCAAGAAGGGTCCAATTCTTCTGTTCTTGAAAGCTGGTCAGTATGAACGAGCCATAATGCCAGAGAACCTGGAAAAAATATGGGGACCAATCCCCCTCCCACGTCTGCCTCCTGGTACAGAGAACTGGTGTGAGGTAGCATCTCACAAGTAGGTATTGCTCCTAAGTTGGTTGTTTCAGATTTTATTCCTCTTAAATCTTTTACTTGACCAAATAGATGTAATATTTTGTTAACTACATGGGCACTGTGCTGTATGACATCCACAGGCCAAAATTAATTTCACTTTTTTCTAGTTCATTAATGTTTTGGCTGTAAATGCTGTTTGCTTGAAATAGTAGATTACATTAATTCCAGATGTTTTTAACAAAAACACTTTGGCTGTTTTGATTTATGGAGCATAAATATGAGACTCACAAAACAGAGTATAGTTGTGCATGAAAAATTCTAAACATTTAGTTGCCACCAGAGAGTCATAGATATACACTTGTGTTCTGGTTATAGGTTAGGCTTAGTGCCAGAAAATCTAGCCTAGGAAGACATTTGTTATGTAAACCAGATCTAGAACATAAGTTGATATGAATTGAAGGCAGTCACTAAGTATAATAAGGCATACTGTTGACTGTAACTGCTAGAGGAAAAAAAGTGGGTGGCCAAAGAGGACCTGGAAAAGAGCAGGGGAAAAATAAGTCAAAGGAAAAATAAGTCAAAGGAACTAGAACCTCATGGAAAAAAACTGGAAAACATCCCAAAATAAAAATTTGTCATGAGCAGCAGTTTCATTACATTCCAATTAGAACAAAAGAATGGATAATGATGATGAGTGAGAAATAAATACCTTTTGTGTAAAACCAAACATGAGCTAAGCAATAAATAAGACATTTTGTTGTTGTTTAAATGGGGTAGCTGAGCTTTTTGTTGGTTTGCAGTCAATGTCAAGTTGAAGAATCTTTCAATTTCCCTGTTTCATGTGAACTGTTATTTGTAAAACTGATTCAATACCGTTTTATTAGTTTATATACTTATATTCCTTACCAGTTTTACAGCAGCTCCTTAATTTAATCAATTTAGATGTCAAGGCAGTCCTATAGTGTGGCTGCAAAACATGGAGAACAACAAAAATGACAGTCAAGAAGTTACAGGCATTCATAAATAGAGCTTGAGTACAACAGAAGGAATGAAATGGTATGACAAGGTCACCAATGTGGAACTGATGACAAGGTCACCAGTGTGTGGAATTGATGACAAGGTCACCAGTGTGTGAAACTGATGACCAGGTCACCAGTGTGTGTGACTGATGATAAAATCACCAGTGTGTGGAACTGATGACAAGGTCACCAGCGTGGAACTGATGACAAGATCACCGATGTGGAACCAGACAAGTTTCAGCAGAACAAGAGATGAAAAGCACACACATTACGGAATTCTGTAAAAAGCATTACAAAGCAGTCCTTGTTCAAGAATCTCTCGGGGTGAAGTGAAGTAAAGATTCTTTAAAACATATGGAGAAGAGAGCTGGAGGCAAATCTAAAAGGAATACAGAAGACATTGCAAGACTTTGAATGGATGGCACAGTGCAGGAAGGCCTGGCAAGAACTTATTGAAGGCCTATGCTCCTTTAAGAGCCAAAGGGTGTTGATAATCATCGTCATCTTTTATATCCAGCTAGAGCAGACCTATACATCCCATAATTTGAGGGAGAAGTGGAAGCTTTGATCCTTGTGCCCATTTTGTTATTCTTAGGGTACTTAACCACAGGGGAACAGCACTGTTTACTTGTCGCCTCATTCACTCTGTGGCATTGATGCAGTCAGCTGTACATGTGTTCTGTCAGGACAAAATGGTGGCTGTTGGCCATTTGGTCAGCACAGATCAGCTTCCTATCCCCACACAGGCAAGTGTCACATGACTACATTTGAAGTTTTTTTTTTTAAATTATTTTGCTTTTTCTTTTCCTTTTGTGCTTCCTTCACATTTTTTTCTTTATTATCATCATCAGGATCTTTCAGTTCCTCATGAAGAACAGATCCTCAGCAGAAACACACCCCTCAGCCTTCATATCCTGTGCCGTCTGCTTGAGATCTTTCCATGTCTGTTTCCAGTTCTCTTCTACTTGTTGTTTGGTCACCCTCTATTTCTCTCACCCTGTGGACTCCAACACAGGGACTGCCTTCTATCATCTGGTTTTTTTATGTGCCCTATCCAGCACCTGTGCCTTTTCTGGACCTTATGTTCCACTAGTGTTAGTGTGATTCTTTTATGATTTTTGAGATGTCCAGAATATTGTAATTCATTCTGATCCTCTCATTATTTCTCTAGTTATTCTGTATTTCTTTATTTATTGACCTGTGATTTCTCCATTTCTGTTTTCATTTAAATGCCCCCGCCATGAATGTTTCATTTTCTTTTTTTCCATTTACTTGTTTAATGTCCAGTCATTACACGGAATGGATGACATGAGTTTTTTCTGCGGGGGTCTCTGAGGAGACAGAACGAGATTGAAACAACTGTTCCCTCGTACATGTTGTAGGATGTGACTATTATGCCGGCAAACCTCATCGTAGGAAAAACAGATTTCTGCAGAAACCACAGTTGCAGGCGCACATGAATGCATGCAGGCTTCCTGAGAGGAGACCAACTGCAGAGGTGGCTGCATGTTCCTTCTTTCTTCTTTGATCCTTAGCCGCCGACCGTCAAAGCAGTCAGTGGCCATCACGCCTAGTCGCATCTTGTAGGGCAACAACAAATTGATTCCACTTTGCTCGGTCAGTGGCCAACCTTCATACAGTGCCCCAACTCTGGTTCATTCTTTGCATCTCAGCCTCCACAGTCCTCCGCCAGGTTGTTTTTGGTCGGCCTCTCTTTCGTTTTCCTTCAGGGGTCCAAAGCATAGCTGTTCTTGTGATGGCATCGGGGTCTCTTCTGAGGACATGGCCAACCCAGCTCCAGCATCTGCCAGCTATGATGGTGTGCATGTCCTCTTGCTTGCTCCGAGTAAGCAGATCTTGGTTGGTGATGGTATTCGGCCAAAAGATTCGGTGAATTTTTCTTAGGCATGTTGTGTGAAAAGAGGACAATTTCGACATTTCCTTCTCTGTAACTCTCCAGCATTCCACACCATAGAGAAGCACAGAAAGCACACAGCTCTGATATAATCTTAATTTTGTGCTTGTGCTGTATTGAGAGGACTTCCAGATGTTGTTTAGGCTAAAAAACGCTGTTCTTGCCTTATTCATTCTGATGTTGATGTCTTTGCCTGCCCCGCCGTCTGGTGTTGCTATGCATCGTAGGTATGTGAAGGTGTCTGTCTGTACCAGTTGCTGATTCCTTACTGATATGGGCTCAGGGTTGCTCACATTGAGCGTCATGACCTCTGACTTCTTTAAATTGATGTTCAAGCCCACCTGCTGGCTAAACTTATTAAGTCTATCCATTTTTTCCTGGATGTGTTGATGTGAATGTGCTAGTAGTGCAATGTCATCTGCATATTCCAGATCTTCCAATGTAGGAAAAGTAGTCCATCTTATTCCTCTTGGACTGCCCTCTGTTGTCTGGCGCATCACCCAGTCTATGACTGTTAAAAATAGAGTGGTTGATAAGGGGCATCCCCGTCATACTCCTGTCTTCACCTCAAAGGTTAGCTTGCTCTGCCCAACACTACACGTAAAGTTGGCATAGAGGCTTTTTATGATTGACACTATGCAGCTTGGAATTCCGTAAGCCCTCAGTATTTTCCATAAACTGTCCCTATGTATGCTGTCAAAAGCCTTTTCAAAATCAATGAAATTAATGTACAGCTGTCTTTGCCATTCTGAGCACTGCTCTATAATGTTCCTGAGAGTGAATATATGATCTACACATCTTCTGTTCTTTCTAAATCCTGCTTGTTCCTTCCTCAGCTTGTGGTCTACTGCTTTTGAAATTCTCTGTATAATTATCCTGCCTAGTATTTTGCTGGGAACTGAGAGAAGAGTGATTCCTCTCCAATTATTGCAGTCTGCAAGATCTCCCTTCTTGGGCAATTTGACTATTATTCCTTTGTTCCACTCCGTTGGTGTTGTCCCTGTTTTCCAGACTTGTGCAAATAGTGGGACAAAAAAGAGAAAAGAAGAAGACTGATGAAAAGTGGGCTTAACACTTTGTGATTCCTTGCTGAGCTCTCCATAGTCATCTTTTACTACATGCTTGCTAGGTTACAGTGTTACTATTACTACTACATGCTTGCTAGGTTACAGTGTTACTATTACTACTACATGCTTGCTAGGTTACAGTGTTACTATTACTACTACATGCTTGCTAGGTTACAGTGTTACTATTACTACTACATCTTGCTAGGTTGCAGTGTTACTATTACTACTACATGCTTGCTAGGTTACAGTGTTACTATTACTACTACATGCTTGCTAGGCCACAGTGTTACTATTACTACTACATGCTTGCTAGGTTACAGTGTTACTATTACATGCTTGCTAGGTTACAGTGTTACTATTACTACTACATGCTTGCTAGGTTACAGTGTTACTATTACTACTACATGCTTGCTAGGTTACAGTGTTACTATTACTACTACATGCTTGCTGAGTTACAGTGTTACTATTACTACTACATGCTTGCTAGGTTACAGTGTTACTATTACTACTACATGCTTGCTAGGTTACAGTGTTACTATTACTACTACATGCTTGCTAAGTTACAGTGTTACTATTACTACTACATGCTTGCTAAGTTACAGTGTTACTATTACTACTACATGCTTGCTAAGTTACAGTGTTACTATTTCTTGTTGGCTTTCAGGCCCCAGTAATTTATGGCTCTTCTTCTTCTTCTTCTTCTTCTTCTTGGATCCTTAGCCCCTTACTGACAAATCAGTTAGTGGCCATCTTGCCTAGTGGTGTCTTGTAGGGCAGCAACAAACTGTCTCCATCTGGCTTGGTCGGTGGCCATCCTTTGTGCCATGCCCCAGCTCTGGTTCATGCTTTGCATCTCGGCCTCCACTGTATTCCACCAGGTTGTCTTTGATCTGCCTCTCTTTCGCCATCCTTTTGGGGTCCATAGCATAGGAGTTCTGGTGATGGTGTCACCTTGGCGCCCCGCTCCCCCCCCCCCGCCCCCCCCCCCCCCCCCCCCACCATCCCAAAACTCTGATGCTGACATTTGTTAATTTTATATGAAAACGTACTCTGTATGGGTCAAATAATATAGTTTTTAATACACATCCTTACCCCCAACCTTGTTTTATTTATTGTCAGTTATCCCTGTCAGAATAATTTTATAAATAATTAAGTTTTGCTAACAGGCGAACTGAAAGTGATAGATGAGTGTGTAGTGATGTGTGACCTTACAATCAGCTTGGAATCCTCTGTCAGCTTTGGGGAAGTAAAGAATATGGCTACAGTACCATATAGATCATGTTGCAAAAGGCAGTCTCAACACATAAAACATGCAACCACCACTACAAGAACATTTAAAGTTCTTTGATACAGTCTTTCTGTAAGGACTCAACTTTTGTGATGGAATTATGGTTCTTGAGTAGAGAAAGGACCATAAGAAGATTAAGATCTATACTGATAGACAAACTTGCAGCGGTGAAGGAATTTATAATAGCAGAAGAATTTGTAAAAATGAATGGATAGTGCTGTCAGATGAACATTTTAAGTGTACATAAACATTTATTGATGGAAACAGCCTTGTAATAATAGAACAAAAGTGTTCATCTTCAGCTAATATGTTCACATCGATTGTCAGCTGCCTTGAATCTCCAGTGTCTTCTGTCCTTTGTCTTGATGGTACACTCTGATAGACTCTTTTCTGTCCATCATTTGATGTTATGTTCCCATTTATAGCACAGTAATTATGCTGGTACATGAATTAGTAGTGATAGAAGGACTTGTAATGATAGAAGGATTTGTAATGATAGAAGGACTTGTAATGATATGACTTGTAATGATAGAAGAGCTTGTAATGATAGAAGACCTTGTAATGATAGAAGACCTTGTAATGATATATGACTTGTAATGATAGAAGAACTTGTAATGATAGAAGGACTTGTAATGATAGAAGACCTTGTAATGATATAATGACTTGTAATGATAGAAGTACTTGTAATGATAGAAAGACTTGTAATGATAGAATGACTTGTAATAATAGAAGGATTTGTAATGATATATGACTTGTAATGATAGATGAACTTGCAATGATAGAAGGACTTGTAATGATAGAAGGACTTGTTATGATAGTAGGACTTGTAATGATAGAAGGACTTGTAATGATAGAAGAACTTGTAATGATAGAAGAACTTGTAATGATAGCATGACTTGTAATGATAGAGGAACTTGTAATTATAGAAGAACTTGTAATGATAGAAGACCTTGTAATGATATATGACTTGTAATGATAGAAGAACTTGTAACAATAGAAGAACTTGTAAGGATAGAATGACTTGTAATGATAGAAGAACTTGTAATGATAGAATGACTTGTAATGACAGAAGGACTTGTAATGATAGAAGGGCTTCGTAATGATAGAAGAACTTGTAATGATAGCATGACTTGTAACGATAGAAGAACTTGTAATGATAGAAGAACTTGTAATGATAGAAGAACTTGTAATCATAGCAGGACTTGTAATGACAGAAGGACTTGTAATGATTGCATGACTTGTAATGATAGAAGAACTTGTAATGATAGAAGAACTTGTAATGATAGAAGAACTTGTAATCATAGCAGGACTTGTAATGACAGAAGGACTTGTAATGATAGAATGACTTGTAATGACAGAAGGACTTGTAATAATAGAATGAAATTGTACTAGTAGATAAATTTATAATGATAGACATGTAGTGAGTGATAGAAGAATAGTACTGACAAATGAACTTTTTAAAGATCCATGAATATTTATTGGTAAATAATAAAAGCAGGCTTGCAATAATAGAATGAAATTATCATCATCATCAACTGCCATCTCCACATCGAAGATTGACTACAATGGATCTCCAAGGTCTTCTGTCTTTTTGTCTTGATGATACACTCCATTAGACCCTTTCCTGTCCATCTCTTGATGTTATCTTCCCACTTACAGCTTAAATGAGTAGGTATGGATGTAGTGAAAAGGTTGTAATGTGCAGTAGTTTTTTTTATTAATAGCAGCTGTAGAAGACAGTGGTAGCTCATTTCTGGAATTCATTTCGATGAGGTATGAGACATATTGTTTTCTTGAGGGTAATTTATTCTCTTATTGCCAAGCCTGTTATTTATGATAGATTACAATAAAGGGTAGATATTTTACAAACTTTAAAAAGTATGTCCATTGTAGACTGTACAATCCTTTTGGTCTAGTACCGGAATGTCATTAGTAAATTTCATGCCATAGACTTGAGAATGGCATTTATTTAGCAGATTCGCCCCCTTTTTCTAGTGTGGCACTACAAGTCATTATATCATTAGAAGTCCTTGCTGGAAAAAGTTCATGCTATGACTACAAGTTCTTTAACTCATTACTGAAGTTGCTTATAATCATTAACACAATCTCTTAAATAATTACAAAAAATGTGCAATACGATGAAAGTGCCGGCGGTCGTGTTAGGCAAGTGCTGTTGAGTGCACTGTTCACAATAACTTCATTACAAGTTCATCTAATCACCACTAAGTTCTTTCTTTGTTTTAAAACTCCCCACCATTCATCTTACCAAGTCCCCTATCATTAGATTTACCCCTCCTCCCCCAATTCCCTTAAGTCCTTTTGTCCCCCTTTAAAAGTCATATCCCATCACATCCACTAGTAATTCTTCTATGACCTCCCCAGTCATTTTATTCCTTACAAACACCACATTACCATTGTTATCAAGTTCTTCTTTCATTTACCCAAACCATACTAATCAACACCAAAAAAAACAATAAAAAATAAGTATCTCTCTCACATTACAAGTTTCTTACCTTTCACTAACTCATTGTATCATTACAAGATTCTTCTATAGTATAAAGTTCTTTACAAAACAAGTCCATTCCCCTCATCAATACAATTATCCTACCCTTTTCATCCAAGTCCAACTAAAAATTACAAGTCCACCTATCATTGGCAAGTTCATTCTCCCTTACAAGGTCCCTATATCCATTACACCCCCCAATCCCCCTCACTTACTTTCAAGTCCCATTTCCCTCTCATTACAAGTCTTTTTCACTATCATTACCCAGTTTTCTACCCCCTTACACACCCATTAAACCATTAAACGGTTCTTTCTAATCATAACCACAGTCCCCCTCTACCCATCCCATAATCCATCCTAACCCCTCATCTCAAAACCAAAATATTACAAACCCATATCTATATCATTTACAAAGGTCCTCCTTCCATAAAACCTCCCCCATTCATTACAAGATCCCTACCTTTAAACCCTTACTATCATCTAACCAATTCATTTCCGCCAATCAACTATTACCATTTTTCTTTTCAATACCTATATCATCATGTATTCCAGCATAAAACTAAATACTCCTCACCTCTTAAACTGGGAACCTAACATCAACATTATTACATTTCCCAAGTCTATCCCACTCTAACCCTCAAGAACTCTCGCGCAGCACGCACATAAAGATCACATCCTGGACAAATACCCCCATCTAAAATACTTAGAAACTCTATCATCAACTTCCCCCCCTATTAACTCCACAAAGCTGTTTCCATCAACAAAATCCACATTTACATCACACAAATCCTCCTCATCTAAAATCTACCATCCATAATCTGACTCCCCCCACATCAATAAATACCAACAATTCCATTCATTTAAAATAATACAACTTTTCTCCAATACAACCAACAAAAAACCCACAACAACCCACACAAACCACCCAAAAACCCCAACAAAAAACCCCCAACAAAAACCCAACCCTTAACCATCAACCCCCAAATCAATCATAACCCCCCACCCACACCTACACCCACACCCCCAACCCCCCCCCAAACCCAAACCCCCCCCATAACAACACACCCCCCAAAATTCCCCCCCCCCCCCCCAAACCCCAACCCCCCCCCCCCCCACCCCCAAAACCACAACCCACAAACAAACCCCCCCCACCAACCCACCCACCACCAACCCCCCCCAACCCCCCACCCCCCCCCCAACCCCCAAACAACCCCAACCCCAAAACCAACCCCCCCCCCCCCCCCCCCCCCACCACCCACCCACACCCCCCCCCCCCCCCCCGCCCACCACCACCAACCCCCCCCCCAAACCCACCCACCCCCCAACCAAACCCACCCCCCAACCCAAACCCCCCCCCCCCCCCAACCCCCCCCTACCCCAACAAACCCCCACCCCCAAAACCACCCAAAACCCAACCAAACCAAAACCCCCCCCCACCAAACACCCCCACCCCCCCCCCCCCACCCCCCAAAACAACCATCAAAAACACTACCCACCCCCCCCCCCCCACCAACAAACCCCCCAACCCAAAAAAACAACCCAACCCCAAACCAACAAAATACCAAACAACAACCCCACCCACCCCCCCCACCCCCCCCCCACCCCCAACCCACCCCCCCCAAACCCCCCCCACACCCCACCCCCCCCCCACCCCCCCCACCAAAATACCCCCCCATCCAAACCCCCCCCCCACCCACCACAACCTAAAAACCCCATTAAAAAAAAAAAAAAACCCCCCCCAAAACCCCCCAAATAACCCCATACCCCAATAACTCCCCCCCCCCCCCCCCAAATCCCCCCCCCCCAAAACACAAAAACCCCCCCCCACCCCCCCCCCCCCCCCCCCCCCCCCCCCCCCCCCCATCCCAAACCCCCCCCCCCCCCCCCCCCCCCCCCCCCCCCCCCCCCCCCCCCCCCCAACCCCCCCCCCCCCCCCAAACAAAAAACAATAAACCCCCCCCACCCAAACCCCCCCCCCCCATTTCCCCCCCCCCCCCAACCCCCCCCCCCCCCTCACCCCCCAAACCCAAAACACCCCCCCCCC
>JAMPIV010001030.1:0-71186 GCA_024509875.1 Oreohelix idahoensis | reverse complement strand
GCTGGGATCGCAGGTTACGATCACTCGTTTTGCACAGAATAGAATTCACTGCAAATATATATGAAAATAAAGGGGAAAATCTAACACGATTTCAAATATAGCTAGTGCTTCTGTCAAGGTCTGGCCAACGAGTGATAAAATGCATTTCTTCATGGTCTGTATATATCTAAAATGGAATGTAAGATGAGTGGGACATGTTAAAATTTGACACCTTTTTAGATCTCAGGAGACTTTTGGGGATCTGACCGCCAGACTAAAGAGAGATGCCGCCCCTGGTCTTCCGTATCTCCGCTCGCTGCGTGCGCGTCGGCTTTCCCGTTCGCTCCCACTGCGATCGGTTCTGTGGTTAACACCGAGATGCGAAATACCGGCAGGAAACTTGCGTCGCTCGTTTCAGGGACCACTACTGCCTTTCTGATAGCGTTCCGCTAGTCTTTCCTGAGATCCCCCCCCCCCCCCGTGTCTTTGATCGTGGTCGCTACTATCGTTTGATGCTGGCAACGCCCCACACTGGCCAAGTTACTGAAAATAACTGCATATGATTGCTCAAGAGATATCCGTGGGCGTGATTTAACCTCTCCTTAAATCAATGCGATGACCAGAATGAACGGTAGATAAACTGTCCCCATATTAATCAGCAAACGTATTGACCATCTGCGTGGAAAGGTTGCATAGCTAATGAGTCCAGGTGAAAAAAAATCCCGTTTGACGAAAAGTTACCACAATATTCGGGGGCACTGATGCTATCCGAAGGGGTCGTTACGAATGGTCGTACCATACCATCCAACACTTCAGGGGTACCGATGTTATGAGAGGGTTCTTACCATCATCTAACAAATTCAGGGACGGCTGAGTTGTCTGTCACAGTATACTGAAATGCGCGTTCTTTCAACATGCGCGTAATTTAGTTCCCATTCAGAAAATTGCACCATGAAAACGATTGCAACTGTGGTGGGACAAGATGGGACTAACGTGACGGATAAGAGAATTAGTTAGATCTAATATTACCTCTTGCCCACTGAAATGCTATGATGGAAAGCTAACTCGTCATGAGTCCCTTTCGAAAACAATCCTCCAGGGAACAGTCGAAGGTAAACGAAGAGGAAGGCAAAAAAATCCTGGGCTCATAACATCAAGGAATGGGCAGGGCACGGTTTTTTCAACACTTGTACGCATTGCTGAGGATAGAGAGCAGTGGAGGACCCTGTCTGCTGATGCTTCCTCCATGTTACCCCTACGACCGACCCATGACGGGTTACGGGTTGAGATGATGATGAATATTATGTGCATCAGGACTAAGCTGAAACCACGGTCATTGTTATTAGGGTACTGAAAAGCACGAATTAATAACATTTATATTTCATTGTGCGGTAGGACATACATTTTTCCACAATTTCGTTCGAAACTTGCATAGAATGAGTATTAACATTAGCGTAACGTAGATACACATTATGATAGTGGGGCTTTCCTTAAACATTGCCTTAAACTAATACTTTGTGAAGCAACTGCAGGAAAGCATTTCTATTTATAAAAAACCGAAATAATAAAATATAAATTTTTACAACCTTATTCTGTGTATTTCCCCTATATTCTCTCACCGGGGCACTCTTTGGTTCGAACTGATTCAAAAAATAGGCCATAGCAACGCCAGATGCTTTCCCATATTTAACTTTCAAAGCGGCTGTAGATGTTGTATTATAATAAACTCTTAGTATAGTGAATGTGTTAACCCCTTGAATCTCAAGATCTCCTTAGCAACAATAGTGCTTTTAATGCGAACTTTAATAGTCAGTTTTTGACCGATTTAGCCAGGTAGTTGTTGTTGTTGTTTAACTAGGACTGCTGAGCTTCTCGCTCTTTAGCAGCCAGTAACAAGTTGATGACTCCTTGGTATTATCTACACTGTAGATCTAGGCTTTTCTTGTGGCTTTTCTGCCATTCCGAAACGTGCTGAGTTGAAGTCATGAGGTCCAGTTTCTCCAGTTTGGCTTGCACTTAAAGGATCATCCCATCTTGTCCCAAGCTAAGACTAAATAGCGCGTGGCATACTGTGCATTCCCTGCCATCCAAGAGAGCTCTCCAAACTAAGCAGAGCTAAAATGCTGTGTACTGGATCTGGGCTCTCCCAAGGAATTGTCACGTTCTGCACAGAGCCACTTCTCAGCTCCTCCTGCCTATCACTGGGTCCATAGTGAGATCCTCCTGCGAGCAGTTAACCAGGTCAAAGCCAAAGAATCGCGCCTGGGGCTCAAGTGACTTCTCCAAGCTTAGTGTGCAATGCTTGGTTCTCAACATGTTTCACCACAGGGGTAATCCCTGGAAGTGTGTGGATGATTTCAAAAGTCA
Source organism: Oreohelix idahoensis (assembly GCA_024509875.1). Lineage (NCBI taxonomy): Eukaryota > Metazoa > Mollusca > Gastropoda > Stylommatophora > Oreohelicidae > Oreohelix > Oreohelix idahoensis. The sequence continues at coordinate 68,840 of JAMPIV010001030.1, read as the reverse complement.
ATGAGGGTGTAATTAACCTCACAGACAGAGGTTCACTTCTACGCATGTATATTGTAGCATTGTGCATATCTGGTGGTCATATAAAGATGACTCTAGATATGCCTGGTAGTTTAAACACTAAGTTTGAAAAATACCGTCGCTCATTTAGTGCTTTCAGTACAGGTATTGTAAGCGTTTTGACTGCTTTGACTGTGCTTTGTTAAAGAACATCATGTTATTCTGTGCTCTAAGTGATTAGAAGACGATAGGCCACACGAGACCCACGAGAGTTTAATTTTTCTTCAAACTTCATAGACGCGGGTTTCCATTAGTTAATTCCCTTTGTCGTCGCTTAGACTGTAGACGAGCATATATATATGATAATGGACAGATGTGGCTTATTTTCATGTATTTTTTTTTCCATATCCATTTCCTGCGAAGTCTTTGAGGCTGTGCTAACTGGCCGGTTACTTTAGTATCATAGTCGAGAATCTACCACATAACGCCTTTCACACCGGCAATTTGCGATGTCATTCCCACACACACACGCTCAACATTTTCTTGCACACATACGCCTAACAACTTCTTCCACACATATACCTAACAACTTCATTAACACAAACATACCTGGCAATTTTATTAACACACACATCTAACAGCGTCTTTTACACACACACAAAACACATAAAAACATCGCTAACTCACACACGCCTTACAACGGCTTTCTCACACACCTCACAACTTTATTAATCGTGTGTCTTCACAACAAGATATTGAGAATATAAAGACTACAGACAACATGTATTCATAATTTGTTGATCCATAGAGCAGTATGTTACTGTTGACCTCTGTTAAGGTCAAAGGGAAGAAAATCTTAGTATGTTGTGGGACAGATTGAATTTTTGAATTATGGTACTTGCTTGCCGATTAGGAATCGATTTGTTAAAAATATCTTCTCCTAGAGTCATGAGACAGAGTACAAGAAAAGCGTGAAGAACGCTGTTTATCTCTAGTGTTGAGATATATTTATCCTGTAGTGTTTTTGAGCCGGGGGGTGATTAGCTATCGTGGCTAAGCGGCATGTATTGTGAGTGGTGTTCTAAAAAACAACTGAGTCTCATGACAGGAGTTCACAGGGTGTGCCCTGTGAGTGTGCTGTCAGAAGAGTGTGTTTTTGGGCGTAGACCGGTGTGGTCGCAAGCCCTGTGTTTTCTAAGTGTATGGCGGTGTTTTCCTAAGGGAATGCCTGATCAGGGATGTAGAAATGTGTAAGGCCATAATTAATATAACTGCCGTGTTGTGCAGTCTTTGAGGAGTTTGAGACATGTAGAGATTTGTAAGGCCATAATTAATATAACTGCCGTGTTGTGCAGTCTTTGAGGAGTTTGAGACATGTAGAGATTTGTAAGGCCATAATTAATATAACTGCCGTGTTGTGCAGTCTTTGAGGAATTTGAGACATGTAGAGATTTGTAAGGCCATAATTAATATAACTGCCGTGTTGTGCAGTCTTTGAGGAGTTTGAGACATGTAGAGATTTGTAAGGCCATAATTAATATAACTGCCGTGTTGTGCAGTCTTTGAGGAGTTTGAGACATGTAGAGATTTGTAAGGCCATAATTAATATAACTGCCGTGTTGTGCAGTCTTTGAGGAGTTTGAGACATGTAGAGATTTGTAAGGCCATAATTAATATAACTGCCGTGTTGTGCAGTCTTTGAGGAGTTTGAGAGACATGTAGAGATGTGTAAGGCCATAATTAATATAACTGCCGTGTTGTGCAGTCTTTGAGGAGTTTGAGACAGGTGGAGAATTTGTATGCCAGATGCATTTGACTTATCATGAATTGTGTCTTTGTTGATGTCATTGTGACTTCGTTGTGTGTTGTAACGTAATAAACAGTATCGAACTGTTCCAGGCGTTTACAACCTTTATTGACATCCATGACTCGTACGTGAGCTGGGTGGTGAGTGACAGTGCACACAGTATTTAACAATAACGATAATAAATTACGAGTGTATCAGTTGTGATAATAACATTCCTCAATACCAATGACCTACACTCAATGCACAAGCATAAATGATTTATCATCAATGAAACACCCATATAACAATGACGAGCGTATCATTGATGTGCTTGGCCACCAACTGATAATAGGTCTTTTATTGGTATTTCACCAAATGATACACTCGTCATTGTTATATGGGTGTTTCATTGATGATAAATCATTTATGCTTGTGCATTGAGTGTAGGTCATTGGTATTGAGGAATGTTATTATCACAACTGATACACTCGTAATTTATTATCAGTTGGTGGACCAAACCAACGGGTCGTAACATCCACGGAACATTCGCGTTGAAAATTAATACTACGAGAACTCAACGAATTCATAAAATAGCCTTGTGTAGGCGTGGCCTAAATATCATGTGCTTCAGAAATCTTGACCTGGTTAGCGTTTTGCCTGAGTGGCGCAGTTAAGAAAGCACGCACGCCTCATCCGTGCTAGTATTTCATGCCTGTAGACCAAAACAACGTCTGCAGTGGTCACGAAAGTTCAAGTACACTGTAACACTATTTCTACCAACATTTGTACGAGTTGTGACTGATTCCTGCGATAATCGGCTTACCTGTGCCAGTTATCACGATCTCAAGTTCAAGATGTCATGATACACGGTGTGCCGTGTACATCTACGACTACAGAGGAGTCAAGACTTGCAGTGTATGCTGTATATCGGTTCCTGTCATGTTGTGCATTGTTGAGCACACATCATATTGAATCGAGTACCTGGAGGGAAAAGAAGTTCCTGTGCCTTCCCGCAGTGGAGTGTTTTATCTGAAATCTTTGTGATATCCAGTGTCTTGGCGGAAAGGATCAGGGTCATTTTCAGAAGATAAGTGGTTTATATTGTGTGAATTGTGTTGCTTCATGTATGCCGTCGAGTCTTCCTGAATTTCACATTACCTATTCTATTGATATCTGTTGTTGTTATTGTCGATACCTATATCGATTGATTATAGGGTGTAATGCATGAGTAATTTTTGGCTTTACGACATATATATATATACTTCCCTGGGAATGATATAACTTGATAAAGGTACCATAGGAAGGAATTGGTGTACAGTAATTGGTTGAGTCAGTTGAAACTCTTATAAAATGTGGGAGGAAGACAAATACCGTGAACTATTAGGATTTGGAGACCGTGAGCTGACTGAGTCTGAAATAAATAGACTGATATATGAAAAGCTAATTCATGAAAGTAATGAGAGGTATCGGAAAAGGAAGCTAGAAGAGAAGAAGCAACTGGACATAAAACAGGGTACCCTAGAGCAAAGGGAAAGTTTCATAGAATGTACTGCTGAAGTAAGTAAGTTACATGAAAAAGTTTCTAAACTTACAGATGATTTAGGCAAATCAAACTCAGAACTTGCTAGCGTGCAAGCAAGTTTGGATTCAGCATTGTTGAAGATAAAGCAATTGGAAGTCCAGATGAAAGAGAAGCAAATTGAGGTAGAAAATATTACACAGGAGGCCCAACAAAATAAGCAGAGTTATGAGAAATTGAAACTTGAGACCGATGAACATAATAGGACGTATACAGAAACGCTCCTTGATTTATTAGATGATATTGCAAATCTCGGTGGCGAACATGAAGAGAAAAAGATTCATGAGCTTAAAAAGAGCAGAGATGATATTAAGATTCAGTCACTACTGCTGGAGTTGACTCAGTTAAGAGAAAAAAAAGAAAAGGATGATAAAGATAGATTAGTACAGTTGACGGCTGAGAAAGAGAAGGTCACTAAGATTAAAAATTTGCTAGCAGAGGAAAGCTGCAAAGTTTTAAAAACTGAGAATTTGAATAAGAAACTTAGTGAAGAAATTTCTCATAAACAGGTTGAAATTACAAATCTTAGGAGAAGAGTAGATGGTCTTCTTGATATTTTCTTAAATAAGAACAGTTGGTCTACTGTCCATGTGTTCAGAGCAATGTAGATACTTTCAGTCATACTATTTGTCAAACTCAGCTCAATCAGTTTGACACAATTAGTAAGAATATTCCAACAGAGAAAAATAAAAAACAGTTTTGATAAGGGAAATAACCCTGAGGTTAAAAAGTACCAAGGGAATTCAGCAAATAATAATTTTTGTCCTCAAAGATATAAGAGGCAATTTAACAGATCAAAATATTTTGAATGTAAGAATTTTGGAAAAACTAAAGAGTCTTACAGTAATTTTTCTGGAAGAGAACAAGGCCCATTTGATAGATATTGTTGTCAAAGGAAAGAAAGTAATAACAACAATGCTAACTTGATTCATAAAAATAACAATGATCACAATAGAGGAAATGGCAATGTTTTCTATAAACAGAATAAATTCCCAAATTTCACTTCACATCGCCAGAGTGACTTTCCTCAGAGAAAGCCTAAGATGTTTTATAAGCAGGGTAATAATAATTATTATGGTCTATTGAATGGTACTGCTTATTCTAATTTTGATGTCGAGATAGCATCTCGTTGTGTTAAGTGTAAAACTTTATTACAGAATACAGCAGGGACGACCTCCAGCTATTGTCAAGTTGTGCATAAGCATCCCATGTTGTGTACTATGTGATGATGGAAGAGTTGATGGTGTCGTGAAGAAACCAGAGGTTCACAGCCACAAATTTGGGTAATCGTGTGATTGAATTTGCGTTTCCCCTAATTAAATCTCACAAGTGATTAAAGGGATATTTTCATTTGTATTTATTCACAGCTCCGGTAAAAGTCAGCGCTCCCCATGTTTACGGTAGCTGTCAAGAAAGTAGGTCGCCTTCGCGCTCAGGTGTAGCTGTTCAAGCGGAACCTGTCGCCGTGCTAACTACGCAAGGGATATGTTACCTGTTGGCGTGATGACATGTTTACAAGTCCGCTGGAGATTTTATTTTCTGTTTAAGTTTTTTTTTAGAACAGTAAATATTATTGTATTGTATAGCATAGTATTTTATGCGATTGTATTCGAATATCATGTGTTTTCTTATGAAGATGTTCTGATGTCTTATTATTAGATTTTTCTTGTGATTCTTATATTATTGTATTTTGATGAATATTGTACGTGTTATGATTGAAATAATGTGTAACATAACAGTTTGTACCGACTTATTCTTAACCTGATGATGAAAGCGGTTGATTATGATATCTCCACATTTAAGTCATAAGACTATGTCTATTTGGTCCATATTATTTATTTTTGTACTACTGTGTTGAACTTGGAATTTTTGCAGCTGTGTTTTTTTAGATAATTTTTTTTTTTTAATGCATGATGAGATTGCCAGCCAATGCACAAACTCATTAGTTTATATGGTGCGGTAGTCACCTTCAGAAAAGTCTTTGATTAACTTTACTCAATTTATTTAAATTTTTTTTCTCGAGTGTTGTTCCCATAATTGGTTAATATATTAGTACACTGATGATAAACAGTAAACATTACAGTTAAATGTAATTTTGGAAACGTTACTTGATTGTATTATTGAAAATTTTGTATTTGAATTTGATAATGTAGTCCGAAACACTGATTTTTCTAGAACAATACCTGAATCTAGACAGATAATTATATCACATACTCTATTTAAATTATGTTGTACTTATATATTTATAACTTTGTATGTAGTTAACAGTATGTTGTCCATGTGATTTTTCTATGACGTATTTTTTAGAAAAAAAAAGAGAAAAAAAAAAAAGAACGTACGTGTATTGATTGGTGTTTACATAGAGATAGAGATTTTTTTTTTTAATGTCAATTAATTTTGTTGGAAATAATTTCTTTATTAGTTTATTAATTATAGCTCTAATTTACTTAAATATGAAATACTATTTTGTGTAACTTAGCGTTACGAAATATTTTACATTGTACTTTTTTGGGAAAAATGAATTTTTTTCGAACATTTAATAATTTTTCTGGTCCCAGCGCTTGACTGTGCGCTATGGTTGATTATGTGCATTGACATTGGGTTTTTTAATAAGATTTTTTTTTTCTTGATGTTATGATGTATTTTTATCTAGCGCGTGACTATACGTCAGCGAAAACTTTTTGATAGCGTTAACATTTTTTGTTTGCATGATGTCTAGATCAATTTATTGTTAGTTATGAATAATTTTAACTTAGTTAAATTACTTATTATGCTGTATTTAGTTATAACTTTCTTCTATGTTTTGTATACATATATACATTATTTTTTTTTCTTCTCTCTTCGATGCTTTTCTGTTATGATTGTATTTATTTATTACAATACCTTGATTGATTGAGACTGTTATTAGTATGTATTGTTATTGACTTTCTCTTCGTTCGTGTCTTCGCTTTCTATCTGTCTTGACTGGTTATTCTTCATTTCGTTCCATCTTTTCTGTTATCTTTTCGGTATTGGTTAATGTCTTGTTTATGCTCTTATGTGTCATGTTCGCTTCACTTGTTTCTATTTATGCACTTCTTCTTCTTTCGACATTTATACTTTCATTCTTTGTATTGTTAAGTTAATTACATGGTGTGATATAATGTATCCAGATGTAATGGTGGTATTTATTTTATATGTGTAGAGTTGTTTGACTTAATTGTTAACACGTGGTATTTTTTTTCCCCACTCATATTCTGATTTCTTACTTTACTGCATTATAGATCATTCTTCTTTTTCTTGATCTTGTCCTTTCTCTTGCTATTGATTGTTTCCTGTTTTCATTTGGGTCCAATATACGTAACTTGGTTTTGTATTAGATTAATTCTGATGTACTTAGACGATTACGTTGGATGCTCCATTTTCTATTTTTTTTCATTTAATGTTGATATTTTATGTAGGTATATTCTTTTCCCTTAACATAAGTTAATTTTTGTAGGTATGTATTAGAGTTTTGCTTTCCATTGATTTTTTGTTGATGTAACTGTTTTTAAAAAAAATTATAGAATAATTTTTTTTCCCCCAGGGGCGGTGTAAATGTTAAGGTCAAAGGGAAGAAAATCTTAGTATGTTGTGGGACAGATTGAATTTTTGAATTATGGTACTTGCTTGCCGATTAGGAATCGATTTGTTAAAAATATCTTCTCCTAGAGTCATGAGACAGAGTACAAGAAAAGCGTGAAGAACGCTGTTTATCTCTAGTGTTGAGATATATTTATCCTGTAGTGTTTTTGAGCCGGGGGGTGATTAGCTATCGCGGCTAAGCGGCATGTATTGTGAGTGGTGTTCTAAAAAACAACTGAGTCTCATGACAGGAGTTCACAGGGTGTGCCCTGTGAGTGTGCTGTCAGAAGAGTGTGTTTTTGGGCGTAGACCGGTGTGGTCGCAAGCACTGTGTTTTCTAAGTGTATGGCGGTGTTTTCCTAAGGGAATGCCTGATCAGGGATGTAGAAATGTGTAAGGCCATAATTAATATAACTGCCGTGTTGTGCAGTCTTTGAGGAGTTTGAGACATGTAGAGATTTGTAAGGCCATAATTAATATAACTGCCGTGTTGTGCAGTCTTTGAGGAGTTTGAGACATGTAGAGATTTGTAAGGCCATAATTAATATAACTGCCGTGTTGTGCAGTCTTTGAGGAGTTTGAGACATGTAGAGATTTGTAAGGCCATAATTAATATAACTGCCGTGTTGTGCAGTCTTTGAGGAGTTTGAGACATGTAGAGATTTGTAAGGCCATAATTAATATAACTGCCTTGTTGTGCAGTCTTTGAGGAGTTTGAGACATGTAGAGATTTGTAAGGCCATAATTAATATAACTGCCGTGTTGTGCAGTCTTTGAGGAGTTTGAGACATGTAGAGATTTGTAAGGCCATAATTAATATAACTGCCGTGTTGTGCAGTCTTTGAGGAGTTTGAGACATGTAGAGATTTGTAAGGCCATAATTAATATAACTGCCGTGTTGTGCAGTCTTTGAGGAGTTTGAGAGACATGTAGAGATGTGTAAGGCCATAATTAATATAACTGCCGTGTTGTGCAGTCTTTGAGGAGTTTGAGACAGGTGGAGAATTTGTATGCCAGATGCATTTGACTTATCATGAATTGTGTCTTTGTTGATGTCATTGTGACTTCGTTGTGTGTTGTAACGTAATAAACAGTATCGAACTGTTCCAGGCGTTTACAACCTTTATTGACATCCATGACTCGTACGTGAGCTGGGTGGTGAGTGACAGTGCACACAGTATTTAACAATAACGATAATAAATTACGAGTGTATCAGTTGTGATAATAACATTCCTCAATACCAATGACCTACACTCAATGCACAAGCATAAATGATTTATCATCAATGAAACACCCATATAACAATGACGAGTGTATCATTTGGTGAAATACCAATAAAAGACCTATTATCAACCTCATTTGTCATTTTACTCATATGTGGCCGGGGCAGTTGGGTTTTGCCGTTTGTACAGAGAGTCGAGTTGATAGACTAGCTTAGGCGCTAGAGGTGGAGCTTTCTCTCTAACAGACTTTAAGGTTCTACCAGGTTCTAGGATGATCCTCTACGGTGTATTTGGTTAGTGCAGTATTGGTTCATTAACATTATGTTACTAGCAAAGCAGTTCCCTTCTTACTCTCATAAATAAGTGGCAAAGTAAATGAGAGATGACCTGCCTTTGGTATCAACGTGAACTTTTATTTACATCATCTTTTTACAGGTAAACGTATAGAGTAATAGCATGCATGTTTTATGTATCCATTAATGCATTTCTGTTTTATGTTTTTAATACAGCAGAAGCTTCTGTCTTCAGATGAGCCACTCTGATTCAACTCTTAGTAAATTTCTTTCTTTATTAGCTAGCGGTAAATGCATACTAGCAGTTCTTCAGAGAATTAATCCATTTTCTCATTTTCTTGAAGAGCTTCATGTTCTGTCAAACTATTAGTGTTTATACATGGCTATTCAAAGTCTACATTCTGCATCAAAGTACAACTTGCAGCCATTTACTGTGTGCTGCGGGGGCAAAAGCTATCTCTCTTCGACATGAAAATGTTATAGGTTATTCAAAGCATTTTACTTACTGCTTTCCTTGTTAGAAATAATGCACATATTAAACACTAGAGCTGGGAAAATACTAAATGAAAAATCTCCTTTAGTATTATTTGAAAAATCCTCAAAAATCAGATTTTCAAAAAAAATTTTCAAGTTCAAAAAAAAAATTTTCTAAACCAAACATTTTTCGAGAAAATTTAACGAAATTCCTACATCTGAGCTCCTATGTCTATATGGGACTGTCGTCTATAAAGGGCCTTATTGATGGACATCATCTCCAAAAATTTTATATCATCTTTCATATCACAACTTTATTTCATCAAATGTACCAATTGGCAACACTGGCCAACAAAATCTTCAAAACAATCATAAAGTCATCACTCAAACAAAATGTGACAAGTGGCAACATCGGGAAATGAACAATAAAATATCTTATTTGCAGAACTTGGCTGCATTATCATAATCTATTACATTTCATTCAAAAATATAGTTGACTACATTCTCTTAGATATGGTGTTGGGGGGGGGGGGGGGGGGGGGGGGGGGGGGGGGGATTTTAATCTCTTCTCTGTTCCTGTTATTGGCTCCATATTATAAGTCTGCAAGTACTTAAAAAATTTTCTTCCTGGCGTACTTATTTATTTTAGTTCCAAGTACTCTGCAATATGCCAAGAAATGTCCAAAATCTCCAAATCCTTATGGTAATGGTAATCCACTTTCATAAAATAGCCAATGTTCTCATGGGTACTCATCATTTTTTTTTCTCTAGTGAATGAGCTACTTGCTCATTATTACATGTGGAAAAACATCTCTAGACATAATGTGCATATATTTTCAAACGATAATATAACAAGCATCATTTTTATAAGCAATCATATTTTTCACAATAAAAGAATTAAAACCTCATGGCTTATCCTTATTTATTTGTGTCTGAATGTTTCCTGTATTTGACATTTTCCAAATGGTAAGTGTATAAATTCGTTCCAAGTCCATCACTGTAGAGAATGTTCTATATTACATTTTTTCTCAAAATATGTGATGTTTGTCTCCAATATCCATACAGGTATTACGTCTGGTGGTGATCCTGTCCATTTATGATTTAGCCATTTCTAATTGTTTGAAATTTTTCTTTTTCTTTCTTGTTTTCTGTCATTGTTATTCTCTTATGTGAGCCATAGCTTAAAATTATTTATTATTACTAGTCTTTTTTTTCAAGAAAAATCAACTTTGCACTTACTTGTTGCAATTATCATACATCAACTTATTCAATCAATCATCAACACAATATGTTTACAACATTTCATTGAAATTTAATGTTCCCATTTAAGACAAGGTTCTTGGCACTCTGGCTACTATGTATCCCTGTTATCTTTGGTTCCATGTATATAGTGTAACATTTTTATTCTTTTGTTCTTTTAAGTTCAGTATATCATTTATGGCGTTCCAAAATTCCATGCCATGGGGATCCTGTTTAGTTCTCCTGTTATCTTTAGAAATACATCCTTTGTGAACCTTATGGGCTGTATCTGTCAATATTTCTCAACAACACATCATACAATCATTATAGAAAATCAAGTCGAATATCTTAATTCAATAACAATAATACAACAATATTTTTTTATATAATATTTGCATTGTCAACACCAGTTCTGCCTTCGCAGGTCGAAGGTTTGTCAGAACTATATGGTGTTTATAACATCTGCTGCTACAGCCAAATGATCAAATTTTTTTTTTTAAATTCTTAACAATTTAAGTTAATTCCTATGGGGCATGAGGGTACATGTATTCCAATGGTAATCCGTGATTCAGCAATATGGATGTCCAATCTAGGTAGTCTTTTATAATTTTATATCCATCCATTGTATATGGATCCATGACACGTCAGTCCGTGGGGTTACATTGTTCTTGGTCCATATATCGTAAAGGGCGATCCAAGCTCAGTATTGTCACAATGTCTCAATCATATTTCAATCCTCTGGTTTGTTTTATTATTTAGTTTAAAATACCATAACCATTTCAATATAATCATTGGTAAGCAATAGTCATGTGCTATTATAATCAGGTTCACAATATAAGGCAAGTGGCAAAAATATCAAGAATTGTCTTCTCCCAAAATGTGGAGATATTACACAATCTCTTGTCTCTTATATATAATCATTTCATTCCATTATTGTATTATTTTGTCCATAACCTCTATGGTTCCATGGGATATGCATACTCCATTTGTATATCCTTTGTCTATGGGTTATCCAAATCTCGTATAGTTCCATTATTTTCTGGGTGCATCAGCATTCAATCTTTTTTTTTTGTTTAGGATTTTTTTTTAAGGATTATCATAATTCATTTGTGTCTCTTGTCCAATGATAATCCATACATTTATGGTTCTCATATGCAGCAATCATATTCGTCTGATTTGTTCTATGTTCATAGATTCCAGAAAATTTCAATTATTTTCTCTGTTATTTCGTAACAACTTAAAATTATTCATTATCCCATTCCAATGTGGGCATTAGTGCATAAACCGCACAACAAAACATTAGTTGTGTCAACATAAAGTTTCACCATAATAGAAAATGGCATCTTCATCATCACTAAACAGTTGCTTCATCCTCTCATGTGCCATCAGTGGCTATCATCCGGTAATGGGGTGTTCAATGTGGGGTCAGCATATACAAATGCTATAGAGGGGTATTTCATTTGCTAAGTCAGCATGTGCAAATGATATTTTTAACATGGGGCAAAGGCAGCATCAACAAATAGTTGCAATTTATTCAATCTGGGGTCAGCATTCGCAAATGCTCTCAAAGGATATTTCCATTTGCAAAAAAAAATCAGCATGTGCAAATGTCATTGGGGTACTTGTCATAGGCAGTATCAACAAAATACTGCTGGAGTATCAGAGATCATGCTGGTAGGGGGTATGACTGGCATAGGCAGTATGAGCAAAAACTAGTTGCTCACTCTGATATGGTGATTTATTTTTTTTCTTTTCTTCTATGTCAGCTGCTAACCTCAGGGCAGTCAATGTTATACAATATTGGCTTATCATCATATTATTTATCATGTGTGTAACAATTGTGTAATAAACTGTCAATCAGTATCATTTAGATGTGTGAGGGTGGCATATAAACATATAATACATCCTATAAAAACATGCAAAATGTGTTCTCTTTTTCTTTTTTCTTTATGTCTTTTCTCTTTTCATTTTTTTCTTTTATATCTTTTCTGTTTGATTTCTTTTCTTTGCATTTTCTGTTTTGTTCATTTTTTTATGGTTTGCAAATTTTTTTTTCTTTTCAATATATCAAAATTTCAATTCTTTTCTGTCAATGTATCACAATTTCAGGAGAATGATAATAAACAGTTCTCCAAACACTAGAGATACTACCAATCCTAAACAATAGGGCTGCAAGCAATAGTTAAGATCAGAAAAGAATTAACATAGTAGTGGCTGCTGTCAATACGGAGTGAGGAGAGGGTACTGTGAGTTCTTGATAGATAGGGGAAAATGTAAGATCTGCTGATTACAACATTATTGTAATTCAAAGGGATGGAAAATGATTTGGATAGAAAAGCTCATAAGTCTAGAATGTCGTCTCAAAATAGTGGAAAGGAAAATAGTAAGTTAAGGAGGTGTGATAGTGGAGTGAGGAAAATCTTACAATAGTGAATTAAAGGTTGGATATACAATTTCTTTTGCAAAGTGTAATAATTTCAAACAAATTTTTGTGAACATGCTAAAATAATTAAACCTGTGGTGAAAATAGCATGACAAATATGGATATGAATTTTCTTATATAATGTGACTAAATCTGCTACATTTGCTGTTAAACAGATCTCATAGTGGGATCAGTGCGATAGATCGAAGTGATAGATAATAGATGAGTTAAGATAATTGGGAACAAAGATATTAGTATCAGGTAAGAAGAACATTTCTCGTGCAAGGGTGCCTGCATGAAGATGTACTAAGATGCATGTAAAAGAAAACACTGAGCTCTCGAGCTGCAAGGACACAAGTCGAGCTAAGGAGGTGTGAAGGATGGTTATTTCAAAATATACAGCAATCTCATAACAAAATCATTGTGACACATGCGCTATAGGTGAGGTTGGGTGAGTTAACATTCTAAACATCAAAAACTGTCTGTGACTAATGAGTGTGTCTGTAAACTCGTAACACGGTATCTTGTTAGTTTTTTTTCATATTTATTTCACAAAACCATAAAATGTCTAATTAAGATCATCTGTGGGCTGTTCTTGAGTGTTCTCTGGTCATCAGTATCAGTATGGCTGGGGAAAGAAAACTTTCTTAGTTAGGCTTTGACATCTCACACTGGGACTAAGTCATCTAGAACTGTCAATTATTACCACAGTCTGAAAATATAGTACATGGGAAAGTTAGAACATTTTTAAACAGTAAGTTCACATTTGCGTTGACTGTGCATGGATGGGCATGCACTTGAAGATACGAGGGGCGTTTATAGCAGTTTTCGCCATGTCCTTGAGTTCCTTCATCATTTCTAACATTGCGATTTCTCGACTGGTGAGGCGAGCATCATATTGGGTAGCAGTGGTGATGGGTGTGGTAGTCGACACTGCATTGGCTGATTGTTAGGGCGCTGAGGACATCAACGAATTCGGTGATGGTTTAACATCTTTTGATTTTGAAGTAGGTGTATGTTTCGCCTTGATTTTTCGTCTGACCTGGTTCTGCGGTATGTTAACACCGTTTATAGTGGGCACAGTAATTTGCACACTGTTGCTTTTGACAGGTTGGTGGTACGCTGAAGAAAATGGTACCGACTGTGATGTGGCCTGGGGATGTATGGTTAGCACCTCTCGGCTTGGTTTCAAAACATGATGGCGTTTCGCCTTGACTATTCGCCTGACATCGTTCTGTTGTAATTCTATGCACTTGGTGACAGGAGGCGATGTCTCAGATTTTGGGAGATACAGGCTTTTGACACTGGAACTGACCGTAGGTACAGTATTTGACTCACTGTTGATGGTGACAGGTTGGTGGTAAACTGGAGAAGACGTCAAATGCTGTGCATGAAGACACAGCACTCTGCTGTATCATTAACGTCACATAAGTATATTTGCTGCCCGTGCCAGTTTCATCATTCTGTCTACCATCCTTTCATCTGCCCGTCTGTCTACACATTCATACAACCATCCAAACCGGCGGGCAAATAGACCCAAAAAACACCCCAGCTGTCAAGAATATTGACAGTCTTTGACTGTTTTAATACATTATGTTCTGACCATTCGTGACCAGTCGTTGCTTTAGTAGCACTTTATTCCATCACCACTTCAGCTTGTTTTGAGAAAAACGCGTTCAAAGTTTTTGGGTTAGTAGTTGAAAAAGGTAACGAGCGTCCAATTGACAGAATGGTTAGAGCGCTGGTCAGTTGCGGCAAAGGTGTCTGGTTCGAAACACGGTACCGATACGCTCCAGTCTACCCAGTTGTAAACTGGGTATCTAACTTTGAGTTAAAGAAGGAAAAGGCAGCGAGGAAGGGAACTAGTCACCCCCACCTCCCGATGCTGGACCAAGTATGATGAAGTCTCTAACACTTCACTCCCCTATGGTAGTATTTTCTATGGGACCACATTTTCCTTTTAGTTGAAAAGAAAGAGATATAACAATAAAATTATGTTTTGCATGATGATCCAAAATGTTAACTGTAAGATTTTGTATCATCATCATCTCAACCCGTAACTCGTCACGGGTCGTAGGGGTGCCAAGGTGGAAGCATCAGCAGACAGGGTCCTCCACTGCTCTCTATCCTGAGCAATGCGTACAAGTGTGGAAAAACCGTGCCCTGCCCATTCTTTGATGTTATGAGCCCAGGATTTTCTTTGCCTTCCTCTTCTTCGTTTACCTTCGACTGTTTCCTAGAGGGTCGTTTTCGAAAGGGAGTCATGACGAGTTACATGCCCAAACCAGGCAAGCTTTTGACATTTCACTACTGATAAAAGTGGTTCTTGGTGGCCTGCATAGGTGTTTATCTTCTCTCTAACATAGACATTCTTTTTTTTGGTGCTCTATAACAAATGCGCAAAATTCTTCTATAACATTTATATTCGAAAGCCTGAATCATTCGCTCTGTATCTGCAGTGAGTGTCCAGCCCTCACACCCATATAAGAGAATAGATAATACAAGTGATTTGTATAATTTGATCTTCACAGGAAAACTGATTTTACTTTTCCAGATCACTTTCAGTCTTGTCATGGCAGCTGAGGCCATCTCAAGACTTGTCTTGATTTCTTTACTGATCTTCCATCACTACAAATAGTGAACCCCAGATACTGAAAAGGATGATAAATTAAACTACATCATTATGTCGATTTATGAACTCAGGTCAATTTTAGTCACAGATGGAGATGGAAGAGAGCAATACTACGGCAACGTAGTCGCAACAACTTTTAAATGTATATTTTAAAAAGTTGGTGGTATTGAGGTTGAATACATTCAGATTTTGAGAAGGTTGGGTAAAATCCCAAACCTGAGAGTTAACCCTTTGACTCCACAATTATTTTCCACCCTGTACCGTAGGTCTGGTCGGCAGGCGGCCAGCGGTTCTCGCAAGAATGAAATCGCCAGGGCCGCCGGGATCCGCTCTGCACAGAGCGCTGTCTCTCTCCCCGCGCGAGCGACGAAATGGTCTGTTCGGACAGTTATCTGGTTGATCCTGCCAGTAGGCATATGCTTGTCTCAAAGATTAAGCCATGCATGTCTAAGGTCACACTATCTCACGGTGAAACCGCGAATTGCTCATTAAATCAGTCGAGGTTCCTTAGATGACACGATCCTACTTGGATAACTGTGGCAATTCTAGAGCTAATACATGCTTACCGAGGGCAAGTTCCGTATCCTACTAATGACAGGCGGTTGCTACTGGTGTCAGACTGTAACGGCCAGACCGTTCCTCTGATGTCCAGGCCGGGTCTTTCTGCATGGGCAACAGCTTGATCTACAATTGCCCAACCTCGTGCCACCGAAAGTTATTTCGGGAGGTACGCTCCTATGGTCAGTAATGACTGAAAGGGAAGATAGATAGACCGTATGATATGATCTTTCTTTGGGAGACAGACGTCATCATCAGTTGATAAACTCTTTTAATACAAGACCCTTGCCCTGAGCAAGAGACATGCTGACAAATCTGAAGCTCACTCGAACATCACCAGAGTTAAATACTGTGTTGTTGTGTTGCTCGTGGTTTGAGTATGGAATGTCAACTTGACCTACGCAGTGGTGTGTAGACATAGATTGAGTGTGTAATATGCGAATGATAGGAAGAGTTCGTGGTGTTGACAAATGTTCTTTTCTCACACTCATGTATGGCTGGAAGTCATCGACACCAACGACTGTGTACCTTTACTACAGTTTAATTGGACGTACACACTCGACAGCACAGATAGTGACAAATCACAGGTTGGCATAATACATCATGGTACAGTGGATAAATGGTCTTGCAATGTTACATGGGCACTCATGTAGAATAATAGTATAATGGACTGTCAATAGCCAAGCACTCAGTATTGCCCATATATATATCATCTGAGAACCTATAGTTCGACTTAGATATGTAAAGATATACAGATATAAGACAGACTCGTCCTACTCAGCCAAACAATACACATAAATTCAGGCCATAGATATTCTGAAGCAAGAACAATCTATTACTACCCAAACAAAGAATAAATCGCAGTAAAACTGGATTCATCCGCGGAGTTCGATCGAAAGAGACGGCACAACTTTCAAGGGAAGTAACTCAATAATGACTTTCCCTTAAGCACTAAAAAATATCTATTTTGTTTACAAAATATTTGCGAACATAACAAGTATACCAATGTATAATATTGTAAGATATCAAAGACTGCACGTAACAGTCTTACCACACCTCCCGGGAAAAAAAAAAATGGAACTTTTTTTTTTTTTTTTTGAAATACATCTAGGAGCAACGTACAATAGGCTCACAACGCATGAATAATGCGCAGATGAAAATATCAGGAATACATATAACGCCTAATATGAGGCTAAGTCGACTTATGGAGCGACTGGTGAGAATGTGTCTCATAAACTGAGAGAAATTATTTCTCTACAAGTATATTTTTCCAGGAAGGTGTCATCAAAGTATAATACAATTCTGGCAATTACACAATGCCTAAAAAATTCATATCATCATTTCGTATTAGATATCTTAAATTTATGATTTATGAAGAAAAAAATCATCAAAGCACAGCGGTGAATAAACATCAATGAACCGCTATGTAGTGATACAATCATTATATTATTAAATTACAAATGTGTATCTATCATGATATAGAAAAGGAACTACTATAGAACTAGACATATCAAGAAGTCTAAGCCCTAATAGTTATGTGGAATCATGTGGGCATCATGACAGAATGTCTGCCATCACATTATCTGATCCACGAATAGCTCGCACAGAGAAATGAAAAGGTTGAAGAGCAATTGCATATCGAGTAGACCTCGAGCTCTTCAAATTCTTACTCTGTATAGCAGTAAGAGCTTTTTGGTCGGTTTCTACTATGAAATGTGCGCCTAGAAGGAATCTCTGTAGTTTGAGGATCGACCAAACCATAGCTAATAGCTCACGGTCTAAAACCGAATAATTCCTTTCTGCCGCATTAAGTTTTCTGGAAATATACATTACAGGATGCAGAGTTCCAGAGTACTCTTGCATTAGTGCCGCTCCAATCCCAGTGGATGAAGCGTCACTACGAAGAACGAATGTCTTATCTTTAGTAGGTAGCACTAAAATAGGTGGTGTTGAAAACAATGTTTTAATCTTATCCAGAGAGCATTGGCATTCCTGAGACCAGTGGACCACATTAGGCGAACCTTTCTTTAGAAGTGTTGAGAGAGGTGCCATGATAGAGGATAGATTCTGAATGAATCTGCCATAAAATTGAATAAGACCTAACAGACTTCTCACCTGTTTTTTAGTCTTAGGGATTGAGATGTTAAGTATCTTACTAGTATTATGGTCCTCTGTCTTAGGAAACCATGACCAACTCGGTGGCCTAGGAAAGAAATTTCGCTAAAACCAATATAGGCTTTAGAGGGTTTCGCTGTCAGGTTGTGCTCACGCAAAGTAGACAGCAATTCATCTAACCCTGAATAGTGATCTTCCCAAGTATCGCTGAAAAGACAGATGTCGTCTAGATATGCAATGACATCTGACCGATAAGATAGGATTCGGCGCATCATGCGTACGAATGTAGCTGGTGCGTTCATAAGACCGAAAGGCATAAAATTCCATTGGAACAAACCTCTAGGTGTTGAAAAAGCCGTGAGAGGTTTGGCGCGTTCAGATAAAGGAACTTGCCAATATCCTTTAGACAAATCAAGTTTAGTGAAAAAATGAGATTTGGAGAGTCGAGTAAGTAGCTCTTCCAGTAAAGGCATAGGTTCGGCATCGAACTTCGTTACTTGATTCAATTTTCGATAGTCAACGCAAAGACGTATGTTATTGTCTTTTTTACGAACAATAACCATCGGCGAAGAATATGCAGAGGTGGATGGTTCGATTATTTTCAAATCTATCATCTCATCCAACTCTTTCTCGACCTGTGCTTGAAAATGTATAGGTATAGGATAAGGTCTAACCCTAATAGGAGTATGGTCAGTTAGAACAATGTCATGTTCAATGACATGCGTTTGTCCAGGGATGTCAGTGAGTACATCCTGAAATGTTTGCAACATAGTTGAAACTTGTCGCTGTTCTCCTAGAGACAAATCAGGAGAGACAGTAACGTTCTTCCATGATTCACTAGAATGAAGTGGGATCATTGGAAGAGGAAGATTTACATCTGAAAAACTTGTTTCCTCATCCTGTATCACGGACAGTGATGAGTAATGACCATGTTGTACTGGAGAATTGTCCGTTGCTTGGAAAATGGGTTGCAAATAATCCGGACGTTCATGGAATTCAGTAAGCATATTGATGTGGAAGGTTTTATGCTTTCCATCAATATCGACAATATAGTCGACATCGGAAATTTTCGATATTATATCGTACGGACCTTTCCAAGAAATAAGTAATCTGTTTTCCCTACAAGGTAGTAATACAAATGCTTTGTCACCAGGACAAAGTTGTCGTAAGCATCTCTTCTTATTGGCAAATTGCCTTGCCTTCTGTTTCGCAAATTCAGAAGAAGAAGTTGCTAATTTGCATGCTTCGATAATCTTTTGTCTCAACGCGATGACATATTCGTAGGATGACTTTGTGTCATCGTCAATATTGTCAGATGTTATGAGATCGTGAAGCAACGACATAGGGCCACGCGGACGCGCGCCAAAGACGAGTTCAAAGGGAGAAAATCCTGTATGTTCATTGGGTACCTCTCTGTAAGCGAAGAGGGCCGCAGGTAAAACTCTGTCCCAGTCTTGAGGATGATCCTCAGTTATCTTCCCTAGTAAGTTTTTAAGTGTTCTATTAAGGCGTTCGACCATACCATTAGACATTGGATGGTAGATACTACTTAAAGATCTATCTATCTGCAGAGTAGACATTACTTGAGACATGGTATCTGATATTAGTTGGGTGCCATGGTCTGACAATATCTCTCCGGGGAACCCCAGACGAGAAAATATAAGCCAAAGAGCATCTGCAATATCAGCAGTAGTAATGCTCTTCAGAGGAATAGCCTCTGGCCAACGTGTGCACATATCAACACACGTCAAGATAAACTGATGTCCTCTGGCAGACTTGATCTTAAATGGACCAATAATGTCTATGGCCATTTTTTGAAACGGCCGAATAGGAATGTCCGCCGCCTGAATGGGTGCAGCATGCCGTGGACCTTTGGATTTAACTTCCTGACATACTTTACAAGATCGACAATAAATCCGTATGTCCTTGTTTACCAATGGCCAAAAGAAAGCCGCAAGGACTCTTGACTTAGTACGGGAAAAACCCATGTGTCCAGCACACTGAGAGTCGTGAGCGTGCTGCAAAATTTTAACTCTCAAATTCTTGGGAACCAGGATTTGAGAATGACTTGACGTAATGGAGTCTTGAACCATACGTACAAGTACGCCATTCTTCTTTGTAATCCACGATTTACGACTTGTGTCTTTATTCGGATCACCTTTAGTTGCAAGAATGAAGAATTTCTTCAGAGTGGGATCATCTTCTTGCTGTTTTATAAACGAGTCACGAGAAATTACCAAGGGATCATCTTGGTTATGCACTTCATTATCTTCAGTAGATGAAGTTTGAGGCATATTAAGAGCCTGAGCTCTAGTGACTACAGCGTTAGCAATCTGCATGTTTTGCCTTTCCCACGCGGAAATTTGTTGCGGAGTGCATTCTTTGACTCCATGAATGCGACCGATGATGAGGTCAGCGATCGGATTCGGAAGAAGACATGCGTGTACATCTCCTGTAAAGAAAGGAGTAGCAATCCTAATGATAGCAGTAGAGTATTTCTCTAATGTGCCGCCAAATGTTACACATTTGACTACTTGTCCAGTGGCACGGGAAGGATCTACGAGTGACTGCCTAACACCAATTGTGGTGCATCCAGAATCAAATAGCACAGAGACTGGATTGTTATTTACTAAACCCTTATGTAAGACAAGAGAACCTCTTCCATCATGCGCGACTGATGCAGGAAGAGCAGGAAGAGGATGGCCACAGCTTAAAGTAGACACTGTGGTTGGCTCAAATAATGTTTTGCATTGGGGGCACTGAGATGCTCTCCCAAAATCAAAAGCGGCACATGCCATATTACTAGCATCATTATTATCTTTACTCTGTTTATAGGCTTCATGGGACTCTTGTTGTGCAGAGTTTGCCTGAAAATGTGGTTTATGTCTTTTGTTTTGAGATCTACCTCGGTTATTATCACCTCTGTAGTTATTGTTACCTCTATTGTAACCCCTATTTGGGTTTGAGTCATAGTTCCCTTGGTTACCATTATCATATTCATTATAATGAGTATCTCTGTAATTATGATCTTGTTGACTCCAAGACGGATAACCCGGATAGTTTCTATAATTACTTCCTCTACGGAAATTCCTATAATTATGACCACCCCTGTGTCGAGAGCTATCAGCTCGTCTCCAGTTCTTTGAAGAAGAACCCTGAAATGATTGGTTACCTTGGTTTTGATAACTATTATGGTTACCTTTTTTATCAAATCTGTTTTGAGGTCCCTGAAATCTGTGTGAATGATTGGGATTGTATGGTGTTGCTGAAGCAACTGGCATACTCTCCTTAATCTTAGTGTTGCCAAAAGTCACGTCGGGGTGTGCAGTGACATATTGGGAACAATATTCTTCCATTTCCTTTAGAGATTTGGGTTTACGCTCATGTATAAATTCCAGGAATGGTTTGTTAACACATGACATAATCTTATCTCTGAGCAACAAATCCATAAGTCCTTCATACGTTTTTTCTGTTTTGGAAAGCTCAATCCAACGATCAACTGTGAGACGTGCCTTTGCAGTGAATTCTGAGAATTCTACACCTGTCTCAGGCACCATCGTCTTAAATAAAAGGCGATAGCCTTCCTCACTTAGCTGGTATTTCTTTATCAAAGCCGCCCTAATGACATCATAATTATCCTTATCTGCTTCTCCTACAAGGCATAATCTAGTCAAAGATTCACCTTTCAAGTTTTCTGCTAATTGATTAGCGTATTGTGATTTATCCACATTATGTGTACGACAAGAACGTTCAAATCTATCCAGCCAGAATGTAATATCGTCACTGGACTGATTGAACGGTGGAACCTTAACCTTGTAAGTAGAAGGTTTACCATTACCACTAGATGCCTGATTAACATTACTCATACTTGTCAATCTCAATTTCTCTAACTCAAATTCATGTTCTCTTATTGCTTTTTTTTCTTTAGCTTCTCTGTCTAATCTTTTTTGTTCAGCATCCCTGTCTAATCTTTTTTGTTCAGCTTCCCTGTCTAATCTTTTTTGTTCAGCTTCCCTGTCTAATCTTTTTTGTTCAGCATCACTGTCTAATCTTTTTTGTTCAGCATCACTGTCTAATCTTTTTTGTTCAGCAGCAGCTTCTCTTTCTAATTTTTTTTTGTTCAGCTTCAAATCTCCTTTGCTCCACCTGCATCTGCAATTTCTTTTGTTCAGCAGCAGCCTCAGCTTCTCTTTCTAATCTTTTCTCTTCAGCCATAGCTTTTCTCTCTTCTGCAGCAGCTTTTCTCTCTTCTGCAGCTAATGCTTTGTCATATTGAGCAACTGCCCATTATTCTAATTGTTGACCAGTTTTATCAAGGGATTTCCCTTGTGTAATGAAGTATTCTAATGTAGACATGATGTCTAACAATAATACTAATCACTTGAAACAATAATAATACCACAAGTTCTTAATGACTTGATTAATCAGTATACTATCCCAATATCTGTGGGTCACAAGCCTTAATAAGGTCTTGTATAACAGTAATAATCCAAGTGCAGTGCACAGACAATTGTGTCTTATTAAATATACCTATATAAAACATATGTCAACCAACAGAATACATAAAGTACAAATAGGACTGACAATACGAAAACGTTTGCAGAAATCAAAATAAATCAAATAGGGAAATCAATGAAAATAATCACTGAATCTGCAAAGAATAACAACACAAATGACGTCACAGTATATGAATATAAATTGTGAATAGAACTGAAAGATAGAAAAGGGTAGACCAACAAATTACAAACAAATCCAAACAAAACTAAAGAACAAAGAAATATTACAAAAATAACAATAATTACAGTCTTCACAGCTAACACAAATAGCAACTAGTTGTTGCAAGCAAATTTCCAATTAAGGAAATTGCACCTAAAGAAAACGCCCACAACGGACCCTCTATGACGTGGGATATTCTGTTGTGAGGACTCCGCCCAACCTTAAACACAACCCGCTGACATATAAACTAACATACTGTACAAATAAATAACATGTAAACATAAATATATAAATTATGTGTATGATAGTATGTGTTGCGAAATAGGCTCAGTTTTACAGTAATGGCAAAGTTATTCTTATGAAAATAAACAAACAGCCACTTTATTCAATTAAACATTCTGGCCTTAAATATTAAAGTTCATATATAGAAAACAAGAAGATCCATCGATGAAAATAGGACTTCTTAGTTCAATAATACTGTCTTCCTGTTAATATTGACAAGAATTGATCCAACTGTTCTGTGAAACTCTGTAATGTCTAATGTACAAATGTCAACAACGCTGACCTACATACTGCATTCACTTGACAGGTCACGTGACGAAGTGTTGACAAAGAGCAAACCAATACTGCAAGTGTGTCGTATTAGCCACAGGAAACGGTCTGGTATCGGTAATCTGTTGACTTCTGAACTTCTGCGAGGTCAAACCCAGAAAGCTGGTCCACCAGTTGATATGATCTTTCTTTGGGAGACAGACGTCATCATCAGTTGATAAACTCTTTTAATACAAGACCCTTGCCCTGAGCAAGAGACATGCTGAAAAATCTGAAGCTCACTCGAACATCACCAGAGTTAAATACTGTGTTGTTGTGTTGCTCGTGGTTTGAGTATGGAATGTCAACTTGACCTACGCAGTGGTGTGTAGACATAGATTGAGTGTGTAATATGCGAATGATAGGAAGAGTTCGTGGTGTTGACAAATGTTCTTTTCTCACACTCATGTATGGCTGGAAGTCATCGACACCAACGACTGTGTACCTTTACTACAGTTTAATTGGACGTACACACTCGACAGCACAGATAGTGACAAATCACAGGTTGGCATAATACATCATGGTACAGTGGATAAATGGTCTTGCAATGTTACATGGGCACTCATGTAGAATAATAGTATAATGGACTGTCAATAGCCAAGCACTCAGTATTGCCCATATATATATCATCTGAGTTTACTGACAAAGCACGTCAGATTATAAACAATATCCAAGATGACTTCTAGACCTAATCTCGTCTAGTGAAGATTCCTTAACATAATGTCCAGCACAGATTTTTTCCATATAATCAAATTGAACCGCTAGCAATGGGTTCTCATGTGTAGCAGTGATCTCTGGACTAATCAAGCGATAATACGGGCATCCCTTTTCTCTTCTTGAAAGTCACTAAATGTTTTTACAAGATGGCTTCTCTCGTGAGCTGTCACTCACGTTTGGATACAGATAATGAATCTGTCTTAAAGTTAGTCATTCATTAAATGTTTCATTGCTCTGTAGATTCTATCATGATACAATTGACTGCATTCTACAGGATATAGTGCTGCTAGGAATCAGAGTCGTTTTCCATCTAGTTAAATGCATCCTCTAAGATGTACAAGTCATACCTATCAAAAAACGGTGGCTTCGTACGAGAGTTCAAAAGAGTATCTTTTATTACCTGCGTATCAGAAATATGATTCTGCCATTCCTTGGCAATAAGAATAACACTGGGGTAAAGCATACACGATAGGTCTAGACGACTATCACTTTCCCCATAAATATAGAGATCACTTTTTCCCGGCGACAAGCCGACATAGCAAAACACAGCCCCCATGATCAGGGCGAAGCCAAAACACACCTCTCTAGAGACACATCCGCCGAACAGCCTTTGACCTCTCTAGAGACAAAAGAACATATAGTTCGACTTAGATATGTAAAGATATACAGATATAAGACAGACTCGTCCTACTCAGCCAAACAATACACATAAATTCAGGCCATAGATATTCTGAAGCAAGAACAATCTATTACTACCCAAACAAAGAATAAATCGCAGTAAAACTGGATTCATCCGCGGAGTTCGATTGAAAGAGACGGCACAACTTTCAAGGGAAGTAACTAAATAATGACTTTCCCTTAAGCAATAAAAAATATCTATTTTGTTTACAAAATATTTGCGAACATAACAAGTATACCAATGTATAATATTGTAAGATATCAAAGACTGCACGTAACACCGTAATTTTAATTGATGATAGACTAAAAACAACGCCCAGTGAGTTGTTTTGGCACGGGTGTCAAATCTGACCAACGCTCTGAGAGTTGTTACGGAGTCAAAGAGTTAATAGAGTTCTCCACCTAAGAGAAAAGGTTTGTTAGAATCTTCTTCTTCTTCTTTATCCGCGTTCGTCCTAAAAAGGACGTTATGTTGTGTCGCCGTTTACAGCAAAGCTGCGATATTTGCGCCTTTCGGCCCAACACATCCGGTTTCAGCATGGCATTTTTGGGACCGGGTTAGCCTTCCCTCTTCGATCCCTACTCTCTCAGCCAAACTGCAGTGATGCAGCCTGTTTCCAGGACCACCACTTGGAGGAGGAGTAGGGTCTTGGTCAGCTCTTGTTCGCTGACCCTGACGCAAACAGTCTAGCTATGGGTCGCTGACTGCATTTATCACAGTTGCTGCGTCTTCGGTCCCTTGTTAGAATCGAAACTATAAATGTGAGATGAAGAAGAGATGCGTCGAAACAAACATCAGACCACAACATCTTTTATATTTAGACTTTCTCCCTAATATAATCAACGAACCTTGTATCTAGGTTGAATGGTGCACGCCTCGACAAAACTATACAAAACTCCTGTTAAAAAAAAAAAAAAGAAAGATGCGTAGAAAAGTATAATAGAACTACAGTATACGAAAGACAAATTAATCAGGAAAGTCCTTTGTCTCCCACTTTGCTGTAAGCGCCTAAAATAGAAAAATAACATGATAATTTCAGTAAAGTGCAAGAAAGAAATAAAATAAGCACGTACCGTTCACTTTACGTTTCTCTTCTTTAACAGTGTGTGTTTTTTCCCCACTGACAACGACCTCACGATACCTTCCATAGATAACGTCCTCCGCTGGTTGGAGAAACAGACATCAATTTCCTTCTTCAGATGAAAATCAGTTGACCAAAGTACCTCCTTATCTGTGATAGTTGTAAATAGCCTCAACTTCTTCTTGATGGACAGTCAGTCTTTCAGCACAGATGGAAAATGCAAAGTGAGAAAAAGTAGACACAATAGTAGCATCAGAAGCACTATCATTAATTATGTAGTAGTTACATTGTTAGAAGCAGCTTTAGTAGTAGTAGTAATTGTAGTAGTAGCAGTAGTAGTAGTTGGAGTTGCAGATGGAGTAGCAGCAGTAGTAGTAGTAGTTGTAGTAGTAGTAGTTGGAGCAGTAGTTGTAGTAGTTGGAGCAGTAATAGTAGTAGCAGCAGTAGTTGGAGCAGTAGTCGCAATAAGAGTAGTTGCAGCAATAACAGTAGTTACAGCAGTAGTAGCAGCAGCAATAGTAGTAGTTGCTGCAGTAGTAGCAGTAGAAGTAGTAGCTGCAGCAGTAGTAGTAGCAGTTGCAGCAGTAGTAGTAGTAGTATTTGCAGCAGTAGTAGTAGTTGTAGTTGGAGTATGAGTTGTAGTAGTAGTAATAGTAGTAGTTTGTTTGTTTGTTTGTTTTTTTTCCTTAACCAGCGGCACTTGGGCTTTCAGCCCTTCGGCCCAATGACATGTCATTGCGAGGCTGGGGAACCTGAGGACTTTCCTTCCAACCCGGTCAGGAGCTTCACTCCTTCCCATCCACAGAGGGTTTATCACAGGAGCCGTTCAGGTTATTCAGTCAAATTTCCGGCCGTAAACATTTCTTCAAACGCTGACGCCCGGGTTTGAACCATGAACACCTGGTCGCCAGTACAACGCCGAAGCCATTACACCAGCGCGGCTCCCTAATAGTAGTAGTAGGTGGAGTAGTAGTAGTAGTAGTTGTAGTAGTAGTAGTTGTAGAAGTAGTAGTAGTAGTTGTTGTAGTAGTAGTTGTTGTAGTAGTTGTAGTTGTAGTAGTTGTAGTAGTAGTAGTAGTTGTAGTAGTAGTAATAGTAGTAGCAGTAGTTGTTGTTGTTGTTGTAGTAGTTGTAGTTGTAGTAGTTGTATTAGTAGTAGTAGTAGTAGTAGTAGTAGTAGTAGTTGTAGTAGTAGTTGTAGTAGTTGTAATAGTAGTAGTAGTTGTAGTAGTAGAAGTAGTACTAGTAGTAGTTGCAGCAGCAGTATTAGTAGTCGTTGCAGTAGTAGTAGCTGCAGCAGTAGTAGTAGAATTAGTTGTAGTTGGAGTATGAGTAGTAGTAGTTGTAGTATTAGTAGTAGTAGTAGTAGTAGTAGTAGTAGTAGTTGATGTAGTAGTAGTAGTAGTTATAGTAGTAGTTGTAGTAGAAGTAGTAGTTAATGTAGTAGTAGTAGTAGTAGTAGTAATTGTTGCAATTGGAGTAGGAGGAGTAGTTGTAGTAGTAGTTGTTGTAGTAGTACTAGTAGTAGTAGCAGAAGTAGTTGTAGCAGTAGTAGTAGCAGTAGTAGTTGTAGTAGTAGTAGGAGTAGCAGTAGTAGTAGTAGTTGTTGTTGTAGTAGTTGTAATAGTAGTAGCAGAAGCAGTAGTAGTTGTAGTAGTAGTAGTAGTTCTAGTAGTAGTAGTAGCAGTAGTAGTTGTAGTAGTAGTAGGAATAGCAGTAGTAGTAGTAGTTGTTGTTGTAGAAGTTGTAGTAGTAGTAGCAGTAGCAGTAGTAGTTGTTGAAGTAGTAGTAGAAATAGTAGTAGTAGCAGCAGTAGCAGTAGTAGTGGTAGTAGTAGTTGTAGTTGGAGTAGGAGTAGTAGTAGTAGTTGCAGCAATAGTAACAGTAGTAGCAGTCGTAGTAGTATCAGTATTAGTAGTAGTTGCAGCAGTAGTATAAGGAGTAGTAGTAGTTGCAGCAGTAGTATAAGGAGTAGTAATAGTTGGAGCAGTAGTATCAGTAGTAGTAATAGTTGCAGTGTAGTATCAGTAGTAGTAGTAGTTGCATCAGTAGTATCAGTAGTAGTAGCAGTTGCAGCAGTAGTATCAGTAGTAGTAGCAGTAGTAGTATAAGGAGTAGTTGTAGTTGCAGCAGTAGTATCAGTAGTAGTAGCATTTGCAGCAGTAGTATCAGTAGTAGTAGTAGTTGCAGCAGTAGTATCCGTAGTAGTAGTAGTAGTTGCAGCAGTAGTATCAGTAGTAGTAATAGTTGCAGCCGTGCATCAGTAGCAGTAGTAGTTGCAGCAGTAGTATTAGTAGTAGTAGTAGTTGCAGCAGTAGTATCAGTAGTAGCAGTAGTTGCAGCAGTAGTATCAGTAGTAGTTGTAGTTGCAGTAGTAGTATCAGTAGTAGTATTAGTTGCAGCATTAGTATCAGTAGTAGTAGTAGTATCAGTAGTAGTAGTTGCAGCAATAGTATCAGTAGTAGTAGTAATTGCAGTAGTAATATCAGTAGTAGTAGCTGCAGCAGTAGTATCAATAGTAGTCGTAGTTGCCGCAGTAGTAGTATCAGTTGCAGCAGTAGTATCAGTAGCAGTAGTAGTAGTAGTAGTAGTAGTAGTAGTAGTAGTAGTAGTATGTCACAGAGAGTTTATTGGTCGTAAATTGCCTATATCCTCTTCTTTTTTTTCACCCTTATCCTCTATTTTTATTATCACTCTTTACATTTTTCCTGTATTTTTCGCATCCATTCGTTTGCGAAAAATAATTTTTCCCATTCTCACTTTCGCCAGTTTCGTTTCTCATTTAGAAACGCATTTCATGGCTGATTAAACGAGTAACTTCTTACGTAACGTGTAGTCCCTTGGACCAGACGATTTTGCGTGAGAATGCATTCGGTCAATCGCTGCAGATTGACGAAATAACTGTGAATATTTGGCTATCTCAAGACATAGGGCCGACATATCGTCTGCTTTCTCACCTGTCAAAACGTAGTTTCTCGGTGAGCGCTGAGGTGAGGCGTGAATCCTGACACCTTGTCGTAGATTTTCGATAGGGGAATTAAGACTTGGGTTGGTCCCTTCTGTATAGACTAGAATAAGCGATAGCCACAGTGAGAGTTAGTGAAAAGGCGATAGAATTCCACGAGTGAGATGATAGTATCGTGATATAGAGGCTGTCTCTGGATGATAGCCCGTTAGAATCTTACTCTAGGTTTAGCCCACAGCCCCGTTAAGAGAACAGATGATGGCCCAAAGAGTTATAGATACATTGGGTTGAGTCTAAGAGGTTTCTTTCTTTCTCGTAAATGTATGAACAGAGTTGGATAATCTGATTTAGCCTAAGATAAAAGAAACTCTAGCAGTTGTAACAAATTCTGCAGATTAAAAAGTTAAGACAGCAAATGGGTGACAATATACACCGGTAAAATAACACTCTGACCTGCGTACACTCATTCATTCAGCCATGGCCATGTGCTCCCATTTATACTTACAACTTTGCTCGCTGCCTCTGGGAACATAATAAATTTCTAGAACCTTTACACAGACCCGAAAATGCAGTCATTGACCAAGAAATCCCCAGTTCCAAAAGACGTACTGAACTCTCTGTCTCAGGGAACGATTCCTTGGGTGTTCTAATTTTTCGAATGTCTGATTAAGTCACATAAAATTTGTCCAGGCACGAAAGTTAGCAGAGCACAATGTCATTAGCTTTGGTTTCTAGAATTTAAGGAATGTCAGATCGGTGTCTACTTTCAGGAAGGTACTATATTTGGTCACCACAATACTAGTCAAAAACTCTGTCGGAATGTTAATGTTATTCTTGTAACTATTCTCGCCGCCAGGCAGCATGTACATTTAAATTTGTGGAGCAATATGAACTGGCTCAAAAGCCCAATATATATTTCTAGTCTTTAGAAACCGTTAGTGGGAGTCGTATTACTGTCTCTCTCTCTGATGGCATATGCACTGTCAGACCAGTGTTACTTGAAAATAAAACCCACGTGGTTAAAGATAGGAAATGTCTATGCTTCTCACAAATATGTCTCTCATGCTACTAAACGCTGGCCAGTTGGGATCACCCCAATAATCACTGAATGAAGAAAAACAACATATAATATAATATACAGAATATGTACTCGTTATAACTTTACATTTTAAACGGCAAGCCTACAACTTGACTTATTATTTAAAACTTCCCGTGAAGTAAGTTATATAAAAATCGATCATCAGGAATTAGGAATATCTGCGTATTCCGTCAATATTCACTGATGTCGCATCTAGCATTTATGAGTTAGTTTAGAAAAATATGATCTCGTCTGATTATTTAGCAGTAAAATTAACTTCATTATAGCTACATTATTGTTTAATGCTAGAAATTATAATTAATTCTGCTATCCACTAGAAAATAATACAGACTATATAAATTTAGCACTCTGTTCAAAAGAAACTAGTTAGAATGAAATGAGCGATTTAACGCTTTAAACACTTTCCAAAATACTAGATATCTATTTTATTAATCTCACCACAGAACTACGGTAACATCACGACTAGGATAATTCACTAGATAGGTAGTTAGAAGCTCGTCAGAAATCTGACGAGAACTATGAAATTCGCTACACAAGCTTCATTCGCTAGCACGCGTGTTCCGTTTACTGTAGATGTTGAAGACTGAAATGAAATCAGATTTCAGCTCCTGGGTGGATATTTGAAAACAGGGGCAAACAATCCCACATTTTCTCAAACTCCGAAATCATCTCCCCTTTTACGTGTAAAACACCTATGTCAGCTTAACGCGTGACGTAACTGCCACCAGTGACCGAGAGCGCGCGTGAGTTGCAAATCTCAGACAACCGTCTGCGAGGCATGGGCGATTTTCACGCTTTCGCCGGAGCTATTTGACGAAACGCTCGCGGTTTACTGAAAAATGCAGACACTCGGTCTGCTTGCCATGTCCCGCGGAGTGAATTTTCACACTACAGGCCCAGAACTCAGCCGTAGAAAACACTGTCCCCGGGGAAACTGCAGACAGCTGTCGGCTCTCCGGTCTGACACCTCCCCAGCGCAATATTCAGACATTTGTCTGGTAGTTTTCATCTGACATGTAGTTTCCAAGGTAGATTTTCAGTGTCAGGTGATATGACACTCACGCTCCACGGCCAGAGTTGGCGTAAGGTGCAAGAAAGCAAAGTGTCAGTTATGGTTCTCAGGATGAGTTTCTCGGGGCAGGTGCAAAAACTGCCCCTGCAGTGCAAAAACTGCCCCTGCAGTGCAGACAAGTTGTCTACATTTGCATCTGACACGTAGCGCTTCGGCCGTTTCTTAGACGGAGGTGTCAAAGACGCAAGGTGGCAGTTACGGCATGCGTTTAGGTGTTAAACGTAAGCGTTAAAGACGGAAAAGGGGAGAGTACTTCGTTTTTGCGAAATTTAAACGTTTACTTCTTTGTCTGGAAATATATATTAACCAGAGTTTGAAACTTTCTTTTCATTCTCCAACTTGCAGTAGACAGAATCACTCGTGCTAGTGAATGAAGCTTGTATAGCGAAGTCATTAGTTTCTCGTCAAATTTTGCTGAGCTTCTAAATAACTATCTAGTGAATTATCCCAGTTGTTGTGAAACTGTAATTCTGTTTGGAGGTAAAATATCATATATAACATCTAGTATTTTGTGAAGTGTTTAAAGTGTTAAATCGCTTATTTTATTTCTCTAGTTAGATTTGGTGCAGAGCGCTTAATTTATATAGTCTGTATTATTTTATAGTGACAAGTTACAGTGGAAAACTGAAATTATATTTCTAGCTTAAACTCAGTCGGCTTTTAAGGAATTTAATTTAACTGCTAATAATCAGAAGAGAATAAACTTTATAAACTAACTTTATTAATGCTAGATGCTTCATGAGTGGTGACGGAACACGTAGGTATTCCTAATTCATGAGGATTGATGATTTTTATATATAACTTATTTCACGGGAAAATTTAAATGATAAGACAAGCTACGCTTGCAGTTTAAATTATCAGTTATAGTATGTATAATTATTTGATGTGTTCTTTCCATTTATATATAGTGAAACTGTGGTACCCAAACTTTGCCAGCGCTAAGTACGTATGAGTGATATCTGTGAAGAACTAAAACATTTACCTTAGAGTGGCTTGGGTCAAAATCTTTACGAGTACTTTAACGGTTAAATGAGATAACGGGCCTCTTGCGCCTGATTTTGATTCTTCCTGAGAAAAACCTTAAGAACAGTGCAGCCTGGTGGCAAGTAAACTATTACAAACAGTAACGTTTTTTTCCGCAATTTTTGTCAACTTGTGGTGTGACCAAGAAGGCTACCTTTGATCGAAAGTTACAAACCTGACTTTTTTCCCTAAGTAGTGGAAACCTCGTGATTCTGACACAGTGAACCCGCTTACACTAATTCTTACCTGAACTGATAAAGGGACACTAACTTAAAATCTGAATAAACTTATCGCTTGAAGAGAACGCTCCCCGGACAAAATGGATGAAACCAAGATCTGCAGAGCTGGGTATTCGCTTCACCAAACTATAAAACAGATTGTGTCATAGCGTGCGCTAGACGGTGAACAACGGCAAGATATAGGGTAAGAAAGTGAGAAATGCACGACAGGGACCTGATGAAAGAACCGAGTGAAAGTAGACTGAGGGATGTTCTTTGTTGATTCACTCACAATTGTAACATTTCTTTATGCAAGGTATTGCTAACTATATATATATATCTATATATATTCCCTTATACTAGATCAGAGTATCCAGTCTGTTCATACCTCAAAGGAGAGGAATTTTAGACTAAATCATATGTATCTGTGACTCTTTGGGCTATCACTTTCTTCTAACGGGACGGTGAGCTATACATCGAGGGAGGGAACATACCAACGGGTCTATCATTCTTGTAGCATTTCTTGATTTTTGTTTATGATTTTTTTTCTTTGTATATGCTTGATGTGATTTGATATGTTGTGAGAGAAGTTTAGTCTTGATAAATAAACTACTCATAAAATTTAGTCCAGCGTGTCGGTCAGTTCGTTTTCCCAAACTACTCATTTAATCATTGTCATAGTTTTCCCACGTCTGTACGTCTAACTGTCGTCTTATGTGTGTATGTATGTGAGTGGATATATATATTTCATATATATGTGTGTAGACTGTCTGACTCAATCTAAATCTGTCGTAGAAGATAGGTGAAAGAGAGAAGATTTTCTTGATTTCAGAGACTTCCTCTATCACATTTCTACCATCTCACTCGTGGAAATCTATCGCTATTACTACTTCTCACTGTGACTATCACTTATTCTAATCTATTCAGAAGGGACCAACCCAAGTCTTAATTCCCCTATCAAAAATCTACGACAAATGGGGTCTCGTCTATCGGGATTTTGAACTTTTAATAGGAAAACGAGACGACAAATATCAGCTCGTCTTTAGATTCTTTATTCTGATATAGAGTAAGAGTGTGATGTCTTGTGAGTTTTGTATCTTTTTAAAAATAACTATCCCCTAGACATATCGATCTGTTTTATGGGCGTGCTGACCACACGGCTAAATATTGTTTTTCCACAGCATTATTGAGCATTATACATTTGGTTTACAGGTTGAGTTTGTCGGAATATATGTTAATTACTGATTTTGTAATACTAAACGCTGGTAAAGTTTTGTGAGTGTATAAAATTCACAGGGTTCTGAAGAAGTAGGTGTGTGAGCAAAGCTAAAGAGTGCGTTCAGACAATTACGTCCTGTAAAATGCCTCCCTTACCCTAACTGTCTTCAGGGGTGAACTTGATAGTGGTTTAAAAAAATTACGGGAATTTTTTTCTCTTTAAAATTTTGCAATAATTATTTTGCTTCCACTGTAGCAACTTATTTTTCAGTGAGTAATCTTAACTACCATTTATTTGGCGTAGTCGTTTGCATTAGGTTCTTTATTGCCGATTAATAGCAGCGATGGTTAGACACTATATTTTTTGGAGGAGGTATCCCAGGTTGAAGTATATCATCTTTTTTTTGGTATTTTCTCGTAAGTGGTAGGAACCAGTGCATTCTTTTCCCTATTTATTTCTGGACTAAGTCTCAGCCACTGACTTGTTATGGCAGAAAGGGCAAAGCTTAGACAACTCCTCAGAGACGAAGCGAGAGAGGAGGGACTGGAAGGAGAAGAAGCGAAAGCTTTTGTCAGAGACGAACTTGAGAAATATGACGCGGAGAGGAAAGCAGCTGAAGCAAAAGAGGAAAAAGAAGCATACCGTCTATAACAGCAGAAGAAGATTGAGGAAGAAATGGAAATTCGCAGAGCGAACGAAAGAGAGAAGGAGAGACAGCATGAGGAAAGAGAGAAGGAGAGACAGCTTGAGGAAAAAGAGAAACAGAGACAGCATGAGTTAGCTTTTAAAACACTAGAGCTCCAAAGTCGTGGTGCTGCCTCTACCTCCAGCAATGGAGAGTCTTCTCCTCATTCTTCCTTAACTGATCCTTCCAACACTCAATCTCTTCAACTCAACGCTATGTTTTTCACTCTAGAATCTTTCCCTTGTCTTATTGAGAAGATTGACACATGGCTAGAAAAATATGAGAAAATTGCAACCCTGTACGGTTTAGAGAGGTCGCGTTGGTGTATGAAACTTTCCCAGGCCCTTAAAGGTTCTGCTTATGATGTTTATTCTAAACTGGAAAGTGGCCAACAAGACAACTATGACTTGTTGAAGAAAGCTTTGCTTGAGCGCTTTGAAATGAATGCGCGAAAGTTTCTGCAACTGTTTTGCAACAGCAGGAAGGAGAGCTCTGAAACTTTCCAGCAGTTTTCATCTTGTTTGAAGGGATATTTGACAAAGTGCCTTGAGCTTTCACAGCTCCCCTCTACCTATGAAGGTCTGGAGGAATTTGTTTTAACAGAACAAATAAAGAACCCTTTGTATGCTGATACCCGGAGATTTCTAGCTGAGCAGGGTGCAGAAAGGCTTGAAGACATCTTAGAAAAGTCTGAGCGATATCACAACGCGCTGGCTGAACTACCGGCCTCAAAACGTAAACCGACAAAAGAGCATTTTCGGAAAAATAATCTAGACCAATCTTCTCATATTCCTCATGTTTCTAACCAAAATAACCACAGAGAAACTGGACCTCAAAACCCCCCTCCTGAAAAATCCAAGTTCTACAAAAACAAGTACCCCAACCACAGTAAACAATCTGATCAACCCGACCGCCCTACATGGCAGCGCAGCCGGAAAGGGAAAGGTGGCAAAGGAAGAACTCCTGAGCACGGGACTAATGATCAGAGTGAGCACACCGAGCCTAAGCGCCTCGGATGCTTATTAACAGTCTCGCAAGGTGGAATTATTGACAGTGATTCCCAACCTGTTGGGGATACACCCTCAACGCGAGGTACTGTTATTATGAACGATTCTCAAACTTCCTGTTTTATTGACATGGGGCTTTCGTATGATTGCATTGTTGCCAGAAACCTGGTTAAACCCGGTCAAGAGACAGGAGAGACCGTCTAACTTTGTGGAGTTCGTAAGAGTGATGCACCTACAGCGCTTCCCATCGCACTGGTGGAGATCCACTCTGAGTTTGTCAGAGGCGTGATCAAAGCAGCTGTTATGGATGATCCCATCTACCCAGTCATACTTGGCGGGAGATACGTGTGTATTGGGAAACCGGAAGAGCCGATTGTGGCAGCAGTAACTACAAGAGGGCAAACCAAGAAGGAACGAGAGCCTGCGCCTAATTGGTTACCTATGGAACTTAAAGAAGCGCAATACAAGGACCCTACTTTGGCACCCTGCTTTAGGAAACTGCCCATGGCTAAGGAACCCAGACAGCACGGGGACATTTTTTCTAAGGATGGCGTACTTTATCGCAGAACGGGCAAGCCTGACCAAGGTTACAACCAGCTCCTAGTACCGAAACAGTACAGAAGCCAAATCCAGAAATGGGGCACTCTCTTCCCTTCAGCGGACATATGGTACAGAACGTCACAAACCAACGGATAACCACTCATTATTGGTGGCCAGGAGTAAATACTGAGATTATCAGGTATGTCAAATCCTGTGCCCAGTGCCAACGTGTGCCACCCAAGCAACGGGCACCCCCAGTCTCTTTGGGTGAAATGCCAATAGTGGGAACACCATTCGAACGGGTTGTGATCGACATTTTAGGGCCTTTAGAAAGGACTAAAAGAAGGAACAGGTTTATCCTGACATTAATCGATACATGCACTTTATGGGGAGAAGCTATCCCGCTAACATGCGCAGATGCCAAGCATGTCGCAGAAGCCCTCGTGCAGATTTTCACTCTGTTGGGATTCCCTCAACAAGTGTTGACGGATAACGGATCTCCATACCGAAACCTGTTGATGGATGAGATCGTGAAGATCTTGAGAACCCAACACATCTACACAAAGCCTTATACTCCGGCCGGAAATGGGCTCGTGGAACGTGTTAATGGAAACCTCAACATGATGTTAAGTAAACTGGCACAAGTGAAACCTGAAGATTGCCATCTTTGTATTCCTGCAGCTTTATTTGGCTACAGAGAATCTCCTCATACTTCCACAGGATTTCCGCCAGCTACGCTTTTATTCGGCAGACCCATTAAGGGCCAGCTTGAAGCCTTACTTTGGTCGCTGACAAACCAGAAGGCCGATGAGACAGTTGTCTCAGCAAGTAAATATGTGTCGGATTTAAAGGAAAGGTTGAAACTAGGATGGGACCTAGCAACGACAAACTTTAAGCGAGCACGCACAAAGCACGCAAACCGATACAGGAAAGTCGCGAAAGAAAGAATTGGAAGCAGGAGAGAAAGTTTTGGTGTTACTCCCTACCGAGAACACTCAACTGAAGATCGGATGGCAAGGGCCGTTTACCGTCCTGAAAAAGATTTATAAGGCTAACTACCAGATTTCTATTCAAGGAAAGGAGAAGGTTTTCCATTTAAATCTGTTAAAGAGATACTTGGAAAAACCAGTGCCAACCTCCGACCATCTCCCGACGATCGCCAAAACTGACGAAGATGACGATAGTGGCAGGGAAACTCCACTGCACACACACGAAATCTTTCAAAAATGTCAGAAGTGGCGACGCTCTTTCAAGCGCGCATGGGAGACATTCCAGAGGAAGGAAACTTTGGGGAGTAGACGTGAGTAGGAATTGAAGAGAGATGGAGGGGGAGATGAGAGGGAAGAAGACAGACACCCTGAAGCTACGGATATAGGAAATTAATTCCCATAACGTAGACATGGAGTGATTCCATATCTTAAAGGGGGGATGTTCTGTCACAGAGAGTTTATTGGTCGTAAATTGCCTATATCCTCTTCTTTTTTTTCACCCGTATCCTCTATTTTTATTATCACTCTACATTTTTCCTGTATTTTTCGCATCCATTCGTTTGCGAAAAATAATTTTTCCCATTCTCACTTTCGCCAGTTTCGTTTCTCATTTAGAAACGCATTTCATGGCTGATTAAACGAGTAACTTCTTACGTAACGTGTAGTCCCTTGGACCAGACGATTTGGCGTGAGAATGCATTCGGTCAATCGCTGCAGATTGACGAAATAACTGTGAATATTTGGCTATCTCAAGACATAGGGCCGACATAACGTCTGCTTTCTCACCTGTCAAAACGTAGTTTCTCGGTGAGCGCTGAGGTGAGGCGTGAATCCTGACACCTCCCCAGCGCAGTATTCAGACATTTGTCTGGTAGTTTGCATCTGACATGTAGTTTCCAAGGTAGATTCTCAGTGTCAGGTGATATGA
Source organism: Oreohelix idahoensis (assembly GCA_024509875.1). Taxonomy (NCBI): domain Eukaryota; kingdom Metazoa; phylum Mollusca; class Gastropoda; order Stylommatophora; family Oreohelicidae; genus Oreohelix; species Oreohelix idahoensis. Next base: position 31,390 of record JAMPIV010001030.1, on the reverse strand, counting down.
CACTCACGTTCCACGGCCAGAGTTGGCGTAAGGTGCGAGAAAGCAAAGTGTCAGTTATGGTTCTCAGGATGAGTTTCTCGGGGTAGGTGCAAAAACTGCCCCTGCAATGCAGACAAGTTGTCTACATTTGCATCTGACACGTAGCGCTTCGGCCGTTTCTTAGACGGAGGTGTCAGAGACGCAAGGTGGCAGTTACGGCACGCGTTTAGGTGTTAAATGTAAGCGTTAAAGACGGAAAAGGGGAGAGTACTTCGTTTTGCGAAATTTAAACGTTTACCTCTTTGTCTGGAAATATATATTAACCAGAGTTTGAAACTTTCTTTTCATTCTCCAACTTGCAGTAGACAGAATCACTCGTGCTAGTGAATGAAGCTTGTATAGCGAAGTCATTAGTTTCTCGTCAAATTTTGCTGAGCTTCTAAATAACTATCTAGTGAATTATCCTAGTCGTTGTGAAACTGTAATTCTTTTTGGAGGTAAAATATCATATATAACATCTAGTATTTTGTGAAGTGTTTAAAGTGTTAAATCGCTTATTTTATTTCTCTAGTTAGATTTGGTGCAGAGCGCTTAATTTATATAGTCTGTATTATTTTATAGTGACGAGTTACAGTGGAAAACAGAAATTATATTTCTAGCTTAAACTCAGTCGGCTATTAAGGAATTTAATTTAACTGCTAATAATCAGACGAGAATAAACTTTATAAACTAACTTTATTAATGCTAGATGCTTCATGAGTGGTGACGGAACACGTAGGTATTCCTAATTCATGAGGATTGATGATTTTTATATATAACTTTTTTCACGGGAAAATTTAAATGATAAGACAAGCTACGCTTGCAGTTTAAATTATCAGTTATAGTATGTATAATTATTTGATATGTGTTCTTTCCATTTATATATAGTGAAACTGTGGTACCCAAACTTTGCCAGCGCTAAGTACGTATGAGTGATATCTGTGAAGAACTAAAACATTTACCTTAGAGTGGCTTGGTGCAAAATCTTTACGAGTACTTTAACGGTTAAATGAGATAACGGGCCTCTTGCGCCTGATTTTGATTCTTCCTGAGAAAAACCTTAAGAACAGTGCAGCCTGGTGGCAAGTAAACTATTACAAACAGTAACGTTTTTATCCGCAATTTTTGTCAACTTGTGGTGTGACCAAGAAGGCTACCTTTGATCGAAAGTTACAAACCTGACTTTTTTCCCTAAGTAGTGGAAACCTCGTGATTCTGACACAGTGAACCCGCTTACACTAATTCTTACCTGAACTGATAAAGGGACACTAGCTTAAAATCTGAATAAACTTATCGCTTGAAGAGAACGCTCCCCGGACAAATTGGATGAAACCAAGATCTGCAGAGCTGGGTATTTGCTTCACCAAACTATAAAACAGATTGTGTCTTAGCGTGCGCCAGACGGTGAACAACGGCAAGTTATAGGGTAAGAAAGTGAGAAATGCACGACAGGGCCCTGATGAAAGAACCGAGTGAAAGTAGACTGAGGGATGTTCTTTGTTGATTCACTCACAATTGTAACATTTCTTTATGCAAGGTATTGCTAACTATATATATATCTATCTATATTCCCTTATACTAGATCAGAGTATCCAGTCTGTTCATACCTCAAAGGAGAGGAATTTTAGACTAATTCATATGTATCTGTGACTCTTTGGGCTATCACTTTCTTCTAACGGGACGGTGAGCTATACATCGAGGGAGGGAACATACCAACGGGTCTATCATTCTTGTAGCATTTCTTGATTTTTGTTTATGATTTTTTTTCTTTGTATATGCTTGATGTGATTTGATATGTTGTGAGAGAAGTTTAGTCTTGATAAATAAACTACTCATAAAATTTAGTCCAGCGTGTTGGTCAGTTCGTTTTCCCAAACTACTCATTTAATCATTGTCATAGTTTTCCCACGTCTGTATGTCTAACTGTCGTCTTATGTGTGTATGTATGTGAGTGGATATATATATTTAATATATATGTGTGTAGACTGTCTGACTCAATCTAAATCTGTAGTAGAAGATAGGTGAAAGAGAGAAGATTTTCTTGATTTCAGAGACAGCCTCTATCACATTTCTACCATCTCACTCGTGGAAATCTATCGCTATTACTACTTCTCACTGTGACTATCACTTATTCTAATCTATTCAGAAGGGACCAACCCAAGTCTTAATTCCCCTATCAAAAATCTACGACATAGGAGCAGCAGTAGCACTAGTAGTAGTTGCATCAGTAGTATCAGTAGTAGTAGTAGTAGTAGTAGTAGTAGTAGTAGTAGTAGTAGTAGTAGTAGTAGCAGCAGTAGCACTAGTAGTAGGACCAGCAGTAGTATCAGTAGTATCAGTAGTAGTAGTAGTAGTCGTAGAAGTAGTAGTAGCAGTAGTACTAGTAGTAGTTGCAGCACTAGTATCAGTAGTAGTAGTTGCAGCAGTGGTAATAGTTGCAGCAGTAGTATCAGTAGTAGTAGTAATAGTAGTAATAGTAGTAATAGTAGTAATACTAGCACTAGTAGTAGTTGCAGCAGTAGTATCAGTAGTAGTAGTTGCAGCAATAGTAATAGTTGCAGCAGAGGTATCAGTAGTAGTAGTAGTAGTAGTAGTAGTAGTAGTAGTAGTAGTAGTAGTAGTAGTAGTAGTAGAAGTAGTAGTAGTAGTTGCAGCAGTAGTATCAGATGTAATAGTTGCAGCAGTAGTAATAGTTGTAGCAGTAGTAGCAGTAGTTGTAGTGGTTGCATCAGTAGTATCAGAAGTAGTAGTAGTTGCAGCAGTAGTATCAGTAGTAGTAGTAGTTGCAGCAGTAGTATCAGTAAAAGTGGTAGTAGTAGTAGTAGTATTAGTATTAGTAGTAGTAGTAGTAGTAGTAGTAGTAGTAGTAGTAGTAGTAGTAGTAGTAGTAGTAGTAGTAGTAGTAGTAGTAGTAGTAGTAGTAGTAGTAGTAGTAGTATCAGTAGTAGTAGTTGCAGCAGTAGTATCAGTAGTAGTAGTAATTGCAGTAGTAGTATCAGTAGTAGTAGTTGCAGCAGTAGTATCAGTAGTAGTAGTTGCAGCAGTAGTATCAGTAGTAGTAGTTGCAGCAGTAGTATCAGTAGTAGTAGTAATTGCAGTTGTAGTATCAGTAGTAGTAGTAGTAGTAGTAGTAGTAGTAGTAGTTGCAGCAGTAGTATCAGTAGTAGTATTTGCAGCAGTAGTAGTAGTTGTAGTTAAAGTATGAGTGGTAGTAGTAGTAGTAATAGTAGCAGTAGTTGAAGTAGTAGTAGTAGTTGTTGTATTAGTAGTAGTTGTAGAAGTAGTAGTAGTAGTTGTTGTATTAGTAGTTGTTGTAGTAGTTGTAGTAGTAGTTGTAGAAGTTGCAGTAGTAGTAGTAGTTGTTGTAGTAGTAGTAATAATAGTTGTAGTAGTAGTAGTAGTAGTTGTTGTAGTAGTTGTAGTAGTAGTAGTTGTAGTAGTAGAAGTAGTACTAGTAGTAGTTGCAGCAGCAGTATTAGTAGTAGTTGCAGTAGTAGTAGTTGCAGCAGTGGTAGTAGAAGTAGTTGTAGTTGGAGTATGAGTAGTAGTAGCTGTAGTATTAGTAGTAGCGGTAGTATTAGTAGTTGATGTAGTAGTAGTAGTAGTTGTAGTAGGAGTTGTAGTAGAAGTAGTAGTTGATGTAGTAGTAGTAGTAGTAGTAGTAATTGTTTTATTAGGAGTAGTAGTTGTAGTAGTAGTTGTTGTAGTAGTACTAGTAATAGTAGCGGAAGTAGTTGTAGCAGTAGTAGTAGCAGTAGTAGTTGTAGTAATAGTAGGAGTAGCAGTAGTAGTAGTAGTAGTTGTTTATGTTGTAGTTGTAATAGTAGTAGCAGAAGCAGTAGTAGTTGTAGTAGTAGTAGTTGTAGTTGTAGTAGTAGTAGTAGTTGCAGTAGTAGTAGGAGTAGCAGTAGTAGTAGTAGTTAAGTATTTGTAGAAGTTGTAGTAGTAGTAGTAGTAGCAGTAGTAGTTGTTATAGTAGTAGTAGAAATAGTTGTAGTTTTAGCAGTAGCAGTAGTAGTGGTAGTAGTAGTTGTACTTGGAGTAGGAGTAGTAGTAGTAGTAGTTGCAGCAATAGTAACAAGTAGCAGTCGTAGTAGTATCAGTATTAGTAGTAGTTGCAGCAGTAGTATAAGGAGTAGTAGTAGTTGCAGCAGTAGTATCAGTAGTAGTAATAGTTGCAGCAGTAGTATCAGTAGTAGTAGTAGTAGTTGCATTAGTAGTATCAGTAGTAGTAGCAGTTGCAACAGTAGTAGTAGTAGTAGTAGTAGTAGTAGTAGTAGTAGTAGTAGTAGTAGTAGTAGTAGTAGTAGTAGTAGTAGTAGTAGTAGTAGTAGTAGTAGTAGTAGTAGTAGTAGTAGTAGTAGTAGTAGTAGTAGTTGTTGTTGTTGTTGTTGTTGTTGTTGTTGTTGTTGCAGCAGTAATATCCGTAGTAGTAGTAGTAGTTGCAGCAGTAATATCAGTAGTAGTAATAGTTGCAGCCGTGCATCAGTAGCAGTAGTAGTTGAAGCAGTAGTATTAGTAGTAGTAGTAGTTGCAGCAGTAGTATCAGTAGTAACATTAGTTGCAGCAGTAGTATCAGTAGTAGTTGTAGTTGCAGTAGTAGTATCAGTAGTTGTATTAGTGGCGGCAGTAGTATCAGTAGTAGTAGTGATAGTAGTAGTAGTAGTAGTAGTAGTAGTAGTAGTAGTAGTAGTAGTAGTAGTAGTAGTAGTAGTAGTAGTAGTATCAGTAGTAGTAGTTGCAGCAGTAGTGTCAGTAGTAGTAGTAATTGCAGTAGTAGTATCAGTAGTAGTAGCTGCAGCAGTAGTATCAATAGTAGTCGTAGTTGCAGCGATAGTAGTAGTAGTTGCAGCAGTAGTATGATTAGCAGTAGTAGTAGTAGTAGTAGTAGCACCAATAGCACTAGTAGTAGTTGCATCAGTAGTATCAGTAGGAGTAGTAGTAGTAGTAGTATTAATAGCAGTAGTAGTAGCAGCAGTAGCACCAGTAGTAGTTGCAGCAGTAGTATCAGTAGTATCAGTAGTAGTAGTAGTAGTAGTAGTAGTAGTAGTAGTAGTAGTAGTAGTAGTAGTAGTAGTAGTAGTAGTAGTAGTAGTAGTAGTAGTAGTAGTAGTAGTAGTAGTAGTAGTAGTAGTAGTAGTAGTAGTAGTAGTAGTAGTAGTAGTAGTAGTAGTAGTAGTAGTAGTAGTAGTAGTAGTAGTAGTCATAGAAGTAGTAGAAGCAGAAGCACTAGTAGTAGTTGCAGCAGTAGTATCAGTAGTAGTAGTTGCAGCAGTAGTAATAGTTGCAGCAGTAGTATAAGTAGTAGTAGTTGCAGCAGTAGTATCAGTACTAGTAGTTGCAGCAGTAGTAGCAGTAGTTGTAGTGGTAGCATCAGTAGTATCAGTAGTAGTAGTAGTTGCAGAAGTAGTATCAGTAGTAGTATTAGTAGTATTAGTAGTAGTAGTAGTAGTAGTAGTAGTAGTAGTAGTAGTAGTAGTAGTAGTAGTAGTAGTAGTAGTAGTAGTAGTAGTTGCGGCAGCAGTATCAGTAGTAGTAGTAGTTGCAGTAGTAGTATCAGTAGTAGCAGTAGTTGCAGCAGTAGTATCAGTAAAAGTAGTAGTAGTAGTAGTAGTAGTAGTAGTAGTAGTAGTAGTAGTAGTAGTAGTAGTAGTAGTAGTAGTAGTAGTAGTAGTAGTAGTAGTAGTAGTAGTAGTAGTAGTAGTAGTAGTAGTAGTAGTATTAGTAGTAGTTGCAGCAGTAGTATCAGTAGTAGTAGTAGTTGAAGTTGTAGTATCAGTAGTAGTAGTAGTAGTTGCAGCAGTAGTATCAGTAGTAGTAGTTGCAGCAGTAGTATCAGTAGTAGTTGCAGCAATAGTATCAGTAGTAGTATCAGTTGCAGCAGTAGTATCAGTAGTAGTAATTGCGGCAGTTGTATCAGTAGTAGTAGTAGTTGCGGCAGTAGTAGCAGTAGTAGTTGCGGCAGTAGTGTCAGTAGTAGTAGTAGTTGCAGCAGTAGTATCAGTAGTAGCAGTAGCAATATCTGTAGTAGTAGTTGCAGCAGTAGTATCAGTAGTAGTAGTAGTTGCAGCATTAGCATCAGTAGTAGTTGTAGTTGCGGCAGTAGTATCAGTAGTAGTTGTAGTTGCGGCAGTAGTATCAGCAGTAGTAGTTGCAGCAGTAGTATCAATAGTAGTAGTAGTTGCAGCAGTAGTATCAGTAGTAGTAGTTGCAGCAGTAGTATCAGTAGTAGTAGTTGCAGCAGTAGTATCAGTAGTAGTAGTAGTTGCAGCAGTAGTATCAGTAGTAGTAGTAATTGCAGTAGTAGTATCAGTAGTAGTAGTTGCAGCAGTAGTATCAGTAGTAGTAGTTGCAGCAGTGGTATCAGTAGTAGTAGTTGCAGCAGTAGTATCAGTAGTAATTGCAATAGTAGTATCAGTAATAGTGTCAGTTGCAGCAGTAGTATCAGTAGTAGTAGTAGTATTTGCGGCAGTAGTGTAAGTAGTAGTAGTAGTAGTTGCAGCAGTAGTATCAGTAGTAGCAGTAGCAATATCTGTAGTAGTAGTTGCAGCAGTAGTATCAGTAGTAGTGGTTGTTGCGGCAGTAGTATCAGTAGTAGTAGTTGCAGCATTAGCATCAGTAGTAGTAGTATTTGCGGCAGTAGTATATGTAGTAGTAGTAGTTTCGGCAGTAGTATCAGCAGTAGTAGTTGCAGCAGTAGTATCAATATTAGTAGTAGTTGCAGCAGTAGTATCAGTAGTAGTAGTTGCAGCAGTAGTATCAGTAGTAGTAGTTGCAGCAGTAGTATCAGTAGTAGTAGTAGTGGCAGCAGTAGTATCAGTAGTAGTAGTAATTGAAGTAGTAGTATCAGTAGTAGTAGTTGCAGCAGTAGTATCAGTAGTAGTAGTTGCAGCAGTGGTATCAGTAGTAGTAGTTGCAGCAGTATTATCAGTAGTAATTGCAGTATTAGTATCAGTAATAGTATCAGTTGCTGCAGTAGTATCAGTAGCAGTAGTAGTTGCAGCAGTAGTGTCAGTAGTAGTATTAGTTGCAGCAGTAGTATCAGTAGTAGTAGTAGTTGCGGCAGTAGTATCAGAACTACTAGTTGCAGCAGTAGTATCAGTAGTAGTAGTTGTTGTAGCAGTAGTATCAGTAGTAGTAGCAGCAGTATCTGTAGTAGTAGTAGTTGCAGCAGTAGATGTAGTTGGAGTAGTAGTAGTAGTAGTTGTTGTTGTTGTTGTTGTAGCATTAGTTTAAAAACAATTTAAAACGACGATGGAAAAGCAGAAAACAAAATGCATTTTCAGCCACTTGACACCTACCAAACAAACATTTTCCATCCACTACAAATCTTCCGCGCTTTGACACTTGTCAGATATCTTCCGGCATACTCAAATTCTCTGCCGTTTGACACTCATGTCAGTTTTTCTCCATCTTTCTTTTCCATTGCTACTCCCTATCTTCATCTTTCACTCATCTCTTCTAACTTCCTGCCGAGTTGTGCCCTTTCCTCTAGCAGCAGTCACTCTTACTTGTTTTATCTTTCTAAAGTACGTAATATACTACGCATTCATCGTCAGGGAGTCACAATCACATACTACATAATTCACTCAGTTTGTCATGGCCACAGTTTGTTTAGTTATCTCAGGGATTCACGGCCACATTTGGTTTAGTTAACTCAGGGAGTCACAATCACATACTACATAATTCACTCAGTTTGTCATGGCCACAGTTTGTTTAGTTAACTCATGGAGTCATGGCCACATTTGGTTTAGTTAGGTCAGGGAGACACAATCACATACTACATAATTCACTCAGTTTGTCATGGTCACATTTTGTTTTGTTAACTCAGGAAGTTACGGCCGCATTTGGTTTAGTTAAGTCAGGGAGTCACAATCACATACTACGTAATTCACTCAGTTTGTCATGGCCACATTTTGTTTACTTAACTCAGGGACTCACGGCCACATTTGGTTTAGTTAACCAAGGGAGTCAAAATCACTGATACGTGTTGTAATATTAATTATTCCGGAGATATTCTCCGTGGCCAAAGTAGACTCTAGGGGCAGTCATACAGCACGAAATCAGCATAACTGCACTGAGCGGACCAACACCTCCTTCACAATTTTCAAACATGCAGTTTATTCGTTTTGACAACACCTCAATGGTAATAGATATATAGGCCCAAAGGCAAATGCAGTAGTACGTATTAGTCCAGTTCGTTCCCTATCAAACGCTGGTCATTGGCAATCATTCAAACTTTATTTAATATCGTCCTTTGGACATTTTTATGAATAGGCACATATTTCCTTACTAGAATAAGCCAGGGACACCTCAACCAAGTATATTGATGTCCTGGTGATGGAGTAATTCAGGAAAAACACAGAATACTGCAGGAGCTCAAAACACATACGTCCGCACACTTCCAAACACAAGCCGCATCCCTCTTGCAGACGATCACCTCACTTCTGATTCAAATTTGTTCACGTCTGCCAGTAGACCATATCGGCATACGTCACTTCCTTTGTTAATAAGTGACTCCGTATAAAATAAACAAAAAAGGAGCCCTGTTGAGCTGCCTATTGTATCGACATAATCGTTATGAATTTTAATCATAACAATCACCTACTACATAATTCACTCAGTTTGTCAAGGCCATATTTTGTTTAGTTAACTCAGGGAGTCACGGCCACATTAGGTTTAGTTAACTCAGGGAGTCACAATCACCTACTACATAATTCACTTATTTTGTCACGGGCACATTTGGTTTAGTTAACTCAGCGAGTCACAATCACATACTGCATAATTCACTCAGTTTGTCGCGGCCACATTTTGTTTAGTTAACTCAGCGAGTCACAATCACATACTACATAATTCACTCAGTTTGTCACGGCCACATTTTGTTTAGTTAGATCAGTGGTCACGGTCACATTACGTCTAGTTAATTCAGGGAGCCACAATCACATACTGCATAATTCACACTCTGAGATTCGGTTAAGTTTTCTATAGTTTACTCCATCATTCATGACCATAGTTCGTATACTTCGCTAAGTCAAGCACACAAACACATTGTATGCAGTTTATTCAATCAGTCACCATCACGTGTTTTATCTGACTTAATCAACCTCACAATCATACGTCGTAATACAGCTTAGATATATAATCCATGTGCTGGGCATCAATCAATATATGTTGTTGTTTTCTCCATCGTTCACTTGGTGGCCGTCATTTTTACAGGCTTTTCTTTAGCTTGCAACGTATGTCACTCTCTTGTCCCTCTCTTGTCACCTTCAAATCTTGCAATCGACCTTTCAATCTCTTCCAGATAAGCAATAGCTCTGAAACGTGACATAGTTGTGTATTCCCCATGACAATACAATAATCAGTCGTAAAAGTAATAAAATAAATAAAATTAAAATTAATATCAATTTTTGTTGTTGTATTGTATCATTACTGAAATGGGTGATAACTGCAAATAATCTAGGTGTATTCTTTCCAACAAGATTGTCTCTCTTGAGAGAAATATTGAAACTTCTCCCCCCTCCCTTTCCACACACACACTATCGCACACACGTGCACAGACATACACACAAATGACAACTACATTAAAAAAAATTTAATTTACAACTCTTATCTAAATTTTTTTTTTAAATATTAACTTTCCGTGTAATATACTGAATAATGAAATCCACCCCCTGTGCACTAGAGTCGTTTATCGCAAACTGATAATGTCATGATCGGATCGATTACATTTGACTTAAATTTTTAAAAAAAAATTAAAAAAATAAAAACACTAAAAAGAAGAAAATGAAAAATATTTTAAAAAAGTATTTTAAACACAGGTTTTTAATGCACTAAGAAGCCACAAATAATTTTTCACGGAGTTTATAGCTTGCAGTCAAAAGATGTAACATCAAATTGACAAAAAGCATGGGACGCTTAAGCCCTTATCATATATCTTATCCATAAGTGTGTAATGAAGTATAAAGCAGGTTAATTTCATGTAGAATCCCTGTTTAAAATACTGTTTTAATATATTTTTTATTTATATATTTTATTCACTGTCACCTTGCCTCTTGTAGTTCCTAGAGACCTCTGAACAGACAAAGAAAGAATAGCGTTACTGACCCTCTGGCATCTCCTACGAGACGAATAATATGAGGTTGTACATGAGGCTCTCAACCTCCTTGTGTTAAAAATGTGCATCATAAACCACTGCTACAAGAGAATGTGAATCTTTGACGCAGGTTTCTTGTAGGGGGACTAGCTCCAGTGGTGGTACCATGCTCCGTAAGGAGCGCAAAGGAAAATGATGATGCTGATGCTGATGATAATGATAATGATGATGAAGATGATGATGCGAATGAGGATGTTGATGATGATGATGATGCTGATGATGATGATAATGGTGCTGCTACTGATGATGATGGTGCTGCTGCTGATGATAATAATTACGATGCTGGTGCTGCTGCTGATGATGATGCTGCTGATGATGATGATGCTGCTGATGATGATGTTGGTGCTGCTGCTGATGGTTATCATAAGAGGTTTTGATGTTAATAAAAATATAGGCTATCCTGGACAATTAGGTGTATCAGAGGATACCAGGATAGTGCCAGATAAGAGACTGGTCTTATAAGTAATACCCCCTTCTCTGAAAAGAGCAAGGGTGTATAGACATCAAAGTGGGGTCAAGCTATGTAAGTTCTCAGAGAAGATGATGATGATGATGATGTAGTACTCTGAGTCCCTAACTGCTACCTCTTGTGATCCCACACAGATTAATGATTAAGTATTGTTGTTATGTTTTTTTGACTAGTTCGTCTAGGGGAAAATGTATTATATAATAGTAGTTATTTCCAAACAGAACTTAACTTTAATAAAATTATTAAGCAAGACTGTAGGAAATTTATATACAATTTAATTGTCCTGAACCTCAATCTTTTCAGGCCAGGAATACTCAAAATAAATGAAATGATATTTACACATCAAAATAAATATATTGGAAAAACTGTTCCATTGTTGTAGAGTGTTCACTGGAATAACTACACATACAGTTTCTGTTCATATGAGTGATAATGTCTGCTATTACTATGCTGTAAGTTTTCTTTATTATTTTGATGGTCTTATCTATTCATCCTAAAAAGGGTTGTAATCCTAGTTTGATTACTCTTGGGTGAATGATTGAATAAACTGACCCTGGCCTTCATAAAGGACTTATCTTAGAATGTTGCTGCTGATTCTCATATACACAAGTCAGGACCACAAACATTATAGTTCCTGACAGAGAAGATGGGGTCTGGCTCCAGATATATAAGGAACTCTCATCTCCCACAAACTTTCTCTTAAGTGAATGCAGCCACGAGGTAATTTCGTGATATAACCCTCAGGAAAATATATTCACACACACAAGCTGAACTGGCCTTCTAAGGGATCTAGAACTGCTCTCAGATCAGAAGGCAAAGACTTGGTCATTCTGTCTTCTAGTTTCTGTCAGCTCGGTGCAGATTTTTGAATCCAATGGCCCAGATCGTACCACCTTGTTACTATTTATAGAACTACATCCGTCCAATCGGAGGCAAAGTCAAAAAATTTAGTTTGAGACTTGTGACTTATGCGATTCTGAGCGTGTTTGTATAATCTGACTAATTTTAAATATTTTATCTTATAGTTATTATTGGTTTGGCCATGTCTGCAGAATGGGAGAAGATCGGATACCACGACAAGCATGGGAAACAAAGAGCCAAGGATCCAGACCCCGAGGACGACCCAGAGTCCGCTGGGAGGACAACATTAGACAATCTTTGAAGGACCGAGGACTAGAATGGAACCGGGCCAGGAGGAAGACAGCCGATGGGATAGTCTGGCGCTCTCTCTTCCAAACCTCTACACCTTACGGTAGAAGGGGAACGACTAAGTAAGTAAGTAAGTTATTATTGGACCGATTTTAATTATCCAAAGTGATAATTAAACGGCCAATTTCTCTCTATCGTTCTATATAGTTTTCCCTTAGTTACTCCTTTGCATATCAATCTGGGTAATTTTTAAGATATTAATTTTGGCATTACCCTGATATGAAAATAACACTAAAATCAATTTTTCTAAGTCAATAAAATTTTATTATGAGGGAATCTTTATGCTTATGTGTTAAGCAATATCAGCGCTATAATTTGAGATATTTCCTTCTGTTTAACTATCTTTAGTTGTTAAGAAATAAAATATCTTCGTTTGGTCAAAAACACAAAATAGCCTCTATTATCACGTCAACCACAATTTTCTTATCACTACAAGAAAAGGAAACAATTAGATTGGTTGTTAAATTTGTACTATACTCTTAGATAATTTTTGTTGGGCAGTAACGTTTGACTTGGTTCCTAGACAAATTCAAATACACTAGATACATTTTTGGCGGTAAATTTGACTGGGTTCTTAGACAAATTTCAAATCCTATAGTTAACGTTAGATTCAAATACGATAGCTAGTTTTTTGACGCGGGGAATTTGAGCGTGGTGTCATACAGATTTAAAATTTTTACGACATATCTCCCCCGTTAGAGAAGCGTGAACCACTAGTGCAGCTTTCATGTCTGTATTACAATCACGTTCAAATTATGTCAAATTTACTCTACTCTGCCTTAGTGTTATCCTGGATTCCTGCAGGTGGGCCAATTCATGTAGGCACTACTCAAGAAATCTGCCTCATACCTCTGCAATCCTTCGATAAATTCACCATGTTATGTTAATAAACAGCACAGGTGCTTCTGCCTGTCAAATGCTGATTATCAATCAATATTCACCATTAATCTTCTCTGAGTCTGTTCATGACATGTCCAGAGGTTTTAGATGTTCCTCAAGATTCCAATATTTATGTGGAGGAGATCTATAAAATTGGTGATAGCTGAGTTATGTAAGGGACCCAGTAATTCCTTATCATCCTGGATAAAACACTCGGGGTAATTTTAATCAAAAGCAACATATGAATTCAATGTGCCCCTCCGATGTGATCACATCCATCACTTGGTCTGAGCTCAGGCTTGAATGGAATCTGGTAAAACCCTTTATTACTATTCGCAAATGGTTTTTTCACTTCCCTGCAATTCAGGTAGAGTCCATTTTCACCAGCTGTTTTCTCAGCCTAACGTCACTGGTGATATAATATCATATGGGAAAATGAATTCCTGCATCAAGAATCAATTCTCCCTGTAGCATTGCTATGTAATATGTGATCTCAATCCAATGTCCGTACAATACTTCCAATGGACTGTGTAGGGTCGGTGTAAAGGGCAATTTTTACTATCTTGCAATATAATACATTTATATTCTTATTATGTTCGCAAATATTTTGGAAGCAAAGTATTTCCTTTTTTAAGTGCTTAAGGAGAAGTCATTTTTGGGTTGCTTCCCTTGAAAATAGTCCGTCATCTTCGATCGGACTCCGCAGACGACTCTAGGCCTACTGTGATTTATTCTTTGGCTGGGTAGGAATAGATTGTTCTTGCTTCAGTATATCTATGGCCTGAATTTATACGTAGTGTTTGTATGAGTAGGACGAGTCTGTCTTATATATGGATATCTTTGCATTTCTAAGCCGAACTAATTTGGTTGTCGCTAGAAAAGGTCAAAGGCTATGCAGCGGAAGTATCGCTAGCGAAGGGGTGTGATTCATGGCTGCCATCCTGTGAGGATGCTGAGTTTTGTTGTAGCAGGCTTTTTTGCCGAAATAGTGATCTATATATGGATGGGGAAAAGTGATAGTCATATAGACATGTTGTATGTACTTTACCCCAGTGTTTATTCTCTTTTGCCAAGGAATGGCAAAGTTATATTTCGCATAAAAAGGTAAAACCACAATTTATTATGAACTTGGGCTTCGCCATCGTTGTTGATAAGCAGATGCACAGTGGTACTTTTAAAAAGAATATCCATTCAAAGGAAGAAGACATTCCTATGTATCAGCACTGGATTGTATGATATTATTCAATTACCTCTATGAGAGAACCTATGAAGAAATGAGGACATTTAATGAATGACCAATTTTGGTCTATATTCTATAGTGAGTGAAGCTCACGAGAGAGAGAACAGCCATGTTGAAATTCATATACTTTGTATTTATCGAGTGAGAAAAAGGGATGCCTGTACTATCGCTCGATGAACCAAGAGATCACTGCTACATGTGAGAACCCATGTCTGGGATTCCTATATTATGAAATATATATATATTGAACTTTACGTGAAGGAATATTCGCTAGACGAGGTTAGGTTTAGGAGCCTTCCTATATCTTGGTTATGGTCTGACGTGCCCAGTCAGTAAAGCCAGATGATTTACATGATGGAACGCTGAATGCTTATTTACGAATGCTCCATTATGATATTTGCCAAGCATGAATGCTAACTTAAGATGATATTCCTGTGATCAACATTATGCTGTCTATGTCGACATTTGTTCCTGTAACCATACACGTACTGTCCAAGTGTGCGTCCCATTAAATGTTATAAAAAGACCACCGTAGTTCCAGTACTTCTTGAATTCGAACAGTGTGAGTATGAGTGATGTACTACCAACCTGTCAACTCTATCGAATCATTCTACCATTCGCGTACTGACATTCAGATACACACTCATTGTTTACACTCACATTCTTGTCGGAGCCTCATCACGTTCCAGGACAAGATGACCTGTATGACCAAAACTGTGCTGGGTTTGATGAGTTGACAATCGTTACACTTTGCTACACCAGTCCCAACATCTACATTTATCCACTGGTGGACATTCACATCATTTAGCAAATAAAGCATGATTCAACAACTAGTAGCCAGTATGAGTTAACAACTAAACAGAGTTTATCAACTGGTGTGCCAGCTTCCTGGGTCAACCTGCACAGTGACTATATTGAGAAGTAAACTACTGAGACCAGACGTTCCTTGGGGTCTGTTACGACACACAAATACATCAACAGTACAACTCTACAGTGATGTCAGCGTGACCTGTCCTGTCGAGAGTATGCAGTAACTAGGTCAGGGTTTGTTGACATTTGGTTCATTGGACATTTGCCATACAACTGACAGTGTTACACGGCAAGCTTGGTTGAAACATAGAACATTACACATCAGGACTGGAGAATATTTGACAGTGTTTGCGAAAGAAAATGTTATTGAACTGAGAAGTCCTACATTGATTGTTATCATTCAAATCAACGATGGAGCTTCTATTTCTGTGTTGAATTTAAAATAATTAGACCAGAAGTATTTGTTTAATAAAGTACCACAGTACTGTACTATTAGGCAGTGTAGCTGAGCCTTCATTCCAACACATTCTTTCTGCAACACTCTATTTACATCATATTGCCATACTATTTATGCATTTATGTATTTATGTTTTAACTATTTATATGTGATATTTGTTTGTATCCAGCGGGTTGTTGTTTCGGTTGGGCGGTGTCACACAGCAGAGTATCCCACGTAATAGAGGGTCTGATGTGTGCGTTTCTATAGGTGCAATTTTCTTGATTGAAAATTTGCTGCGACAGCTGTTGCTATTAGTGTTAGCTGTGAAGACTGTACTCATTGTTGTTTTTGTAATATTCCTCTGTTCTTTAGTTTGTTTTGATTTGTTTGTAATTTGTTGGTCTACCCTATTCTATCTTTCAGTTCTATTCTCAATTTATATTTATATACTGTGGCGTTATTTGTATTTGTTATCCTCTTGCGGTTTATCTTTTATTGTTTTTCCCATTTGATTTATTTCATTTCCGCAAATGTTTTCATGTTCTTCTGTATAACTGTTTTGTTTGGTGCCTGATCGACATACACTATTTAAAATATAGTTGATCATATAAATTGATGTACAAGAATCAACTGATAGTTAATTGCTATTACTAAAGGTACACAGTTGATGATATAAAACACTATTTCTGGTGCACTGCACTTATATTATAGAGTGAACCAGCAACTTATAGCTGTTATTATATAAGGATTTATACAAGACCTTTGTAAGGCTTGTTTCCCACAGTGATTGGGATAGTTAAGTACTATTTTTCCACAGGTTAAAAAGTTATCATACAAGGTCTTTGATTAAGACTAAGAAAGTGAATTTATTTACTTTTGCAAATTACTGATCTTATTAGACAAGATGTCTACCTTAGATTATTTTATCACACAAGGCAGGGCTCTTGATAAGACTGGTCAGCAATTAGAAACAATGGGCAGTTGCTCAATATGACAAAGCATTAGCTGCAGAAGAGAGAAAACTTGCTGCTGCTGCTGAAGAAAGAAAAGCATTGATTGAAGAAAAGAAATTAGCAGCTGAGGAGAAAAGATTAGAAGCTGAGGAAAAAAAATTACAAAGAGAGGATGAACAAAAAAAAATGCAGAAACAGACTGATTAAAAAAAGATTCCTGATGGAAATGGAAAAAAAAAGAAAAAGAAAAGATGAAGCTACTGCACAAGAGGAAAAAGCAATAAGAGAACATGAACACCAAAAAGAACCTTTAGCATTTGAGTTAGAAAAGTTAAAGTTAACAAACATAAGTGATGGTAATCAAGCATCTGGTGGTAATGGTAAACCCTTTACTTACAAGGTCAAGGTACCAGCGTTCAACCCTTCCAGTGATGACATAACATTCTGGCTAAACAGATTTGAACGCTCGTGTCGAGCACATAATGTGGACAAATCACAATATGCTAACCAGTTATCTTGAAAAAAGAGAAAGGATTTTTCAAAAAGTTGAAAAAGTTTGGTTGAAAAGGCTGAAAAAGATTTAAAAATGATTATTAGCAGCCTTATTAAAGAAATTAAGTATCAAAAAAGAAGCTTAAAAAAAGTTTTTAAGACATTTTGCTTTAGGTACTGCCTCGAGGTGTTAGGAATTTTTTTCAAAGTTGATTAGAATTAAATGTTTTTTCAACAGTGCTAAAAAAAAAGAAAACATTTGATGTTTGTCCCCGAACTTTCCCCCCAGACTAAAAAACATTCTGAAATGTAAAAAACCTTATGGAAACTGTTACAAGAGACAATTAATGCAAGTATAAAAAAATTAAATTTTAACAAAAAAATCTCATCCAGAGCGTTAAAAAAACTTTCTGAAAGTTAAAAAATGGTTTGAAAATTTGTACCCTAAAAGTGAAAGACTGGAAAAAGGAACTGGGATTACCTGAATAATCATTACAAAAAGTTTAACCAGATTTGAACGAGTCGTGTCAGCACAACAATGTGGACAAATAAAAAAATTGGATTAACCAGTTATTATTCAAGAAAATCTGAATAAAACCACGTAATTCTTTTAGGATCCTCAGAGGGTTATACTGAAGTTTCAGAAAGTGTATAGTAAGAAAATCTTATTTGTTTTCAAGGGTAGATTGTCCTGTTAAAGTTGAAGTAAATGAAAAGAACTCCACAGTTCACTTAATTCAAGCCCAATTAAAGCAAAAAAAAATGAATAATATAACCATTTATCCTTCTTACAACAGATAAAAGTTGGAATTTCTGGTCGATAAACAAAAAAAATGACCCCGTATCAGTTACTTAAGATAACAATTTTTGGCTAAATTGATTTGAACCTAGAAAGGTGTCAGAGCAATAATAATGTCAATTACAAAGAATCAAAAATGCAATAAACTGACAACTACCAGTTTAATCTGCCAAAGGTGATTCACTATGTCTAGTTTAAAAAAACAATGAATATAAAGATAAACTATTGATGGACACTATTAAGGGGGCCTTAAAGATGTATCAGTTGTCTGAAGATGGGGTTATCGGAAACATTAGTTTAAGACCAATGGTGCCTGAGGGCAGGTGTAGAATTTCTCAAATTCATTGCAAGAAACGTCTTACATTTGATCGTTGGATTGAGCTATCCAAAACAGAAAAAGAAAAAACTTATGAAGCCCTTATGGACTTGATACTCAAAATTCCAAGACAAGATTATGTCAAGTATAAAAAAACCTTTCCTCGAATTCTTACATGAGCGTAAACCTAAGTCTCTAAAAGAAATGGAACAGTATTGTACCCAATACGTCACTGCACATCCGGACGTAGCTATTAGCAACAGTAAGGTTAAAGAAGGTATGCCAGTTGCTTCTGCAACACCATACAACCCTAATCACTCTCACAAATTCCAAGGACCTCAAAATAGGTTTAATAAAAAAGGTAACTATTACAGTTATCAGAACCAAGGTAACCAATCATTTCAGGGTTCTTCTTCGAATACCTGGAGAAGAGCTGACAGCCCTCGATTCAGGGGTGGTCATAATTACAGGAACTTTCGCAAAGGAAGTCATTCTAGAAACTATCCAAGTTTTCCTTCATGGAGACAACAGGATCATAATTACCGAGATACTCATTATAATGAATATGATGATAGTAACCAAAGGAGCTATGATTCAAACCCGAGTAGGGGTTATAATGATGGAAACAATGATAAGTACAGAGGCAATAATAACAGAGGTAGAGCACAATTCAAAAAACATAAAGCTCATTACCAGGCGAACTCTGCACAGCAAGAGTCCCACGAAGCCTATAAACAAAATAAAGATAATGATGACTCTAATAATATGGCATGTGCCGCTTTTGATTTTGGGAGAGCATCTCAGTGCCCCCAATGCAAAACATTATTTGAGCCAACCACAGTGTCTACTTTAAGCTGTGGCCATCCTCTTCCCGCTCTTCCTGCGTCAATCGCGCATGATGGGAGAGGTTCCCTTGTCTTACACAAAGGTTTAGTAAATGACAATCCAGTCTCAGTACTTTTTGATTCTGGATGCACAAACTATTGGGGTTAGGCAGTCACTCATAGATCCTTCTCATTCTACAGGCAAAGTAGTCAAATGCGTAACATTTGGCGGCACCATAGAGAAATACTCTACCGCTATCATTAGGATTGCTACTCCTTTCTTCACAGGAGATGTACACGCATGTCTTTTGCCGAATCCGATCGCTGATCTTATCATCGGTCGCATTCACGGAGTCAAAGAATGCACTCCGGAGCAAATTTCCGTTTGGGAAAATCAAAATATGCAATCTGCTAATGCAGTAGTCACTAGAGCTCAAGCTCTCAATATGCCTGAAACTTCATCTGTTGAAGATAATGAAGTGCATAACCAAGATGATCCCTTGGTAATTTCTCGTGACTCGTTTATAAAACAACAAGAAGAAGATCCGACTCTTAAGAAATTCTTCACTCTTGTAACAAAAGGTGATCCGAATAAAGATTCAAATTGTAAATCTTGGATTACAATGAAGAATGGCGTACTTGTACGTATGGTGCAAGACTCCACTAAGTCAAGTCATTCTCAGATTCTTGTACCCAAGAATTTGAGAGTTAAGATCTTACAACATGCACACGACTCGCAGTGTGCTGGTCACATGGGTTTTTCCCGTACTAAGTCAAGAGTTCTTGCGGCTTTCTTTTGGCCTTTTGTGAACAAGGACATACGGATCTATTGTCGATCCTGTAAAGTATGTCAAGAAGTCAAATCCAAAGGTCCTCGTCATGCTGCGCCTATTCAGGCTGCAGATATTCCTATTCGTCCATTCCAGAAAATGGCGATAGACATCATTGGTCCATTCAAGATCAAATCTGCTAGAGGACATCAGTTTATCTTAACGTGTGTAGACATGTGCACACGTTGGCCAGAGGCTATCCCTCTAAAGAGCATTACTACCGCTGACATTGCAGATGCTCTTTGGCTTATATTTTCTCGGCTGGGATTCCCCGGAGAAATATTATCAGATCATGGCACCCAACTGATATCGGATACCATGTCTCAAGTAATGTCTACTCTACAGATAGAGAGATCTTTGAGTAGCATCTATCATCCTATGTCCAATGGGATGGTCGAGCGACTAAATAGAACACTTAAGAACTTATTAGGGAAGATAACTGAGGATCATCCTCAAGATTGGGATAGGGTTTTACCCGCGGCCCTCTTCGCGTACAGAGAGGTCCCCAATGAACATACAGGGTTTTCGCCCTTTGAACTTGTCTTTGGCGCGCGACCGCGCGGCCCAATGTCTTTGCTGCATGATCTTATAACAGCTGACAATATTGACGATGACACAAAATCTTCTTACGAGTATGTCATCGCGCTGAGACAAAAGATTATCGAAGCATGCAAATTGGCAACGTCCTCTTCTGAATTTGCTAAGCAGAAGGCAAGACAATTTGCTAATAAGAAGAGAACTTTACGACAACTTTGTCCTGGTGACAAAGCATTTGTTTTGCTACCTTGTCGTGAAAATAGACTCCTTATTAGTTGGAAAGGTCCGTACGATATAATATCGAAAATTTCAGATGTTGACTACATCGTCGATATTAACGGGAAGCATAAAACCTTCCACATCAATATGCTTACGGAGTTCCATGAACGTCCTGACTATTACAGCCTATTTTCCAGGCAACGGACGATTCTCATGTCAAACATGGTCATTACTCATCACTGTCTGTAATACAGGATGAGGAAACAAGTTTTTTCGGATGTTAATCTCCCGCTTCCAATGATCCCACTTCATTCTAGTGAATCATGGAAAGACGTTACTGTTTCTCCTGATTTGTCTCTAGGAGAACGGCGACAAGTTTCGTCTATGTTACAAACATTTCAGGATGTCCTCACTGACATCCCTGGACAAACTCATGTCATTGAGCATGACATTGTTCTAACTGAACATACTCCAATTAGGGTTAGGCCTTATCCTATCCCTATACATTTCCAAACACAGGTTGAAAAGGAGTTGGATGAAATGATAGATTTACAAATAATCGAACCATCCACTTCTGCATATTCTTCGCCGATGGTTATTGTTCGAAAAAAAGACAATAACATACGTCTTTGCGTTGACTATCGCAAATTGAATCAAGTTACGAAGTTCGATGCTGAACCTATGCCTTTACTAGAAGAGTTACTTACTCGTCTTTCTAAATCGCATTTTTTCACTAAACTTGATTTGTCTAAAGGATATTGGCAAGTTCCATTATCCGAACGCGCCAAACCTCTTACCGCTTTCTCTACTCCCAGAGGCCTTTTCCAATGGAATTTTATGCCTTTCGGCCTTATGAACGCACCAGCTACATTTGTACGCATGATGCGTCGAATCCTATCGTATCGGTCAGATGTCATTGCTTATCTAGACGACATCTGTCTTTTCAGCGATACTTGGGAAGATCACTATTCAGGATTAGTTGAATTATTATCAACTCTGCGTGAGTATAACCTGACAGCAAAACCATCTAAAGCTTGTATTGGCTTTAGCGAAATTGCTTTCTTAGGCCATCGAGTAGGTCACGGTTTCTTGAAGACAGAAGACCATAATATCACTAAGATACTTAACATCTCTATCCCTAGGACTAAAAAGCAAGTGCGAAGTCTTTTAGGTCTCATACAATTTTATGGACGTTTCATTCCGAATCTGTCCTCTATCATGGCACCTCTCTCTACACTATTAAAGAAAGGGTCGCCTAACATGGTTCACTGGTCTCATGAATGCCAATCTTCACTAGAGAAGATCAAAACTATGTTTTCATCACCACCTATTTTAGTGTTACCTACAACAGATAAGACATTTGTTCTTCGTAGTGACGCTTCATCCACTGGGATTGGAGCGGCACTAATGCAAGAGTACTCTGGAACTCTGCATCCTGTAATGTATATATCCAGAAAACTTAATGCTGCAGAAAGGAATTACTCGGTTTTAGACCGCGAATTATTGGCGATGGTTTGGTCAATTCTCAAACTCCAAAGATTCCTTCTGGGCGCGCATTTCGTAGTGGAAACTGACCAAAAAGCTCTTACGGCTATCCAAAGTAAGAACTTGAAGAGCTCGAGATCAACTCGATACGCAATCGCTCTTCAACCTTTTCATTTTTCGGTACGAGCTATCCGTGGTTCAGAAAATGTGATGGCGGACATTCTGTCCAGATGCCCACATGATGCCACTTAACTGTTAAATATTGGATCTTTTTAATATGTATAACTTTACAACAGTTATTTTTTGTTTCTTTATTAAGATACACATTTGTAATTTAATAATAGAATGATGGTATCTCTACTTAGCGGTTTATTGATGTTAATTCACCGCTGTTCTTTGATGATTGTTTCTTCATAAATCATAAATTTAAGATTATAGTGTGAATTTTTGGTATGCATTGTATAATTACCAGAATTGTATTATACGTACATCACACCTTCCTGGAAACATTTATTCGTAGGGAAACAATTTCTCTCAGATTTTGAGATATATATTCTCACCAGTCATATTAGGAATTATAGTTATTCCTGATATTTTCATCTGCGCAGTATTCTTGCGTTGTGAGCCTATTCTACGGTGCTCCTAGATGTATTTAAAAAAAAAAAATTTTTATTTTTTTTTTCCCGGGAGGTGTGGTAAGACTGTAAAGGGCAATTTTTACTATCTTGCAATATAATACATTTATATTCTTATTATGTTCGCAAATATTTTGGAAGCAAAGTATTTCCTTTTTTAAGTGCTTAAGGAGAAGTCATTTTTGGGTTGCTTCCCTTGAAAATAGTCCGTCATCTTCGATCGGACTCCGCAGACGACTCTAGGCCTACTGTGATTTATTCTTTGGCTGGGTAGGAATAGATTGTTCTTGCTTCAGTATATCTATGGCCTGAATTTATACGTAGTGTTTGTATGAGTAGGACGAGTCTGTCTTATATATGGATATCTTTGCATTTCTAAGCCGAACTAATTTGGTTGTCGCTAGAAAAGGTCAAAGGCTATGCAGCGGAAGTATCGCTAGCGAAGGGGTGTGATTCATGGCTGCCATCCTGTGAGGATGCTGAGTTTTGTTGTAGCAGGCTTTTTGCCGAAATAGTGATCTATATATGGATGGGGAAAAGTGATAGTCATATAGACATGTTGTATGTACTTTACCCCAGTGTTTATTCTCTTTTGCCAAGGAATGGCAAAGTTATATTTCGCATAAAAAGGTAAAACCACAATTTATTATGAACTTGGGCTTCGCCATCGTTGTTGATAAGCAGATGCACAGTGGTACTTTTAAAAAGAATATCCATTCAAAGGAAGAAGACATTCCTATGTATCAGCACTGGATTGTATGATATTATTCAATTACCTCTATGAGAGAACCTATGAAGAAATGAGGACATTTAATGAATGACCAATTTTGGTCTATATTCTATAGTGAGTGAAGCTCACGAGAGAGAGAACAGCCATGTTGAAATTCATATACTTTGTATTTATCGAGTGAGAAAAAGGGATGCCTGTACTATCGCTCGATGAACCAAGAGATCACTGCTACATGTGAGAACCCATGTCTGGGATTCCTATATTATGAAATATATATATATTGAACTTTACGTGAAGGAATATTCGCTAGACGAGGTTAGGTTTAGGAGCCTTCCTATATCTTGGTTATGGTCTGACGTGCCCAGTCAGTAAAGCCAGATGATTTACATGATGGAACGCTGAATGCTTATTTACGAATGCTCCATTATGATATTTGCCAAGCATGAATGCTAACTTAAGATGATATTCCTGTGATCAACATTATGCTGTCTATGTCGACATTTGTTCCTGTAACCATACACGTACTGTCCAAGTGTGCGTCCCATTAAATGTTATAAAAAGACCACCGTAGTTCCAGTACTTCTTGAATTCGAACAGTGTGAGTATGAGTGATGTACTACCAACCTGTCAACTCTATCGAATCATTCTACCATTCGCGTACTGACATTCAGATACACACTCATTGTTTACACTCACATTCTTGTCGGAGCCTCATCACGTTCCAGGACAAGATGACCTGTATGACCAAAACTGTGCTGGGTTTGATGAGTTGACAATCGTTACACTTTGCTACACCAGTCCCAACATCTACATTTATCCACTGGTGGACATTCACATCATTTAGCAAATAAAGCATGATTCAACAACTAGTAGCCAGTATGAGTTAACAACTAAACAGAGTTTATCAGTCGGCCAAGGGTGAGACTGGTCTGTGTTTTCTCTTCGTACCATACGTAGAGTTGCCAGGGTCACTGGTCTATTGAAAGACTGTGAAAAAAAGGTTTCCCTATCCACTACATCTACCTTATCATGTTTATTTTCAAATTTAGGCCTATGTTCGCCATAATGATCTTCTAGGTCCTGAGTATTATTTTCTCCACTTGGAGAGTTTACCTTGCCACATTGTGCGCAGGAGTTTATATAGTGAACAATGTCCTGGGCTACTCTTGGCCAGTAATATCTCACAGATGCCCTTTGACAGGTGGTACCAATCTTGATATGTCCACCGTCTGGTACAACATGTGCTTGTTCCATAACTTTATCCCTATATGAAAATGGCAGTACTAACTGTCCATATACATTTTGTTTTGCTCCAGCTTTCCTGTAAAGCAAACCATCCTTCAAATAAAATTCTCCTTTCTTAGGGATGTTATGGCTGGTTGGCAATTTGCCAAAGCAAGGTTTTAATGTTTTATCTTTTGCCTGGGCCTTTTTCATCTGTTTAGGATGAATAGTAAGTGGTATTCCCTCCTTCATAGGGCTTGACCTGGTCTGGAACGTTGCCATGATCACAGGTTTCCTCGGATTCCCTAGAAAAACAAATCTTTTTCCTAACACCAGCGGGTAATTAGGATCATCACACACTGCTGCACTGATCACTCCTTCCACGTACCTAGTTTTGACATTGATCTTGGCTACGGGAAGTGTCATGGTAGCTGTTCCCTTTAATGCCCCTTGTATCTCCACTTTGCCTGTGGTATACTGGTCAGGGTGCACTAGGGTTGCACTCACAACTGAGTCATATTCCAATCCTGAATCGTAAAGGCACTTGACTTTAGTACCATTACATACTACTTCTTCACAGATGGGGGATGATGGAGATCTATCTGACTGTCTGTCAGTTTCTTCCTTCCCTTGTCCACTGTTATCATGCATGCAGCGTGATATGGAGGTACTTTCCTACCACATTCAATTGTATGGTGGTTGCTCATTTTGCAAATTTTGCACCACCTATCGCCCTGTCTATAGGGTTGTTTATTCTATACCTGAGGGTTCCTGTTTCTATGATCAAATCTGGGTTTGTCATAGTCTTGTTTGAATCTTTGTGGTTGATCCCTATTATTATACTCATCTTGGTTTTGTGGGGGGTTATTACTTTCTAATTGTTTCTTCTTAATACTAGCTACTTCTTTCTGAGCTGCCTGATATCTCTCAGCAACATTGAGAATCTCCCCCAACCTTTCTGCACCTTGTTTCCTGAGAAATTTTCTCAAGTCTGGAGCCATGGACTCTCTTAACTGCTCCATCATAACCATTTCTTTCAGGTCTTGGGTTTTTCCCAGAGCAGTCCATTTCTCCAAGTAGGTTTCGAGTCTTGCAGAGAATTGGTGGTATGTTTCTCCAGACAGCGGCTTAGTAGTTCTAAATTTCTTTCTATAAAATTCAGCATTCTTCTCATATCTGACTAACAATGCTTGTTTTAGGAGGGCATAATCTTCTTGATCTTCCCTACTTAATTTGGAGAAGACTTCATATGAAGTTCCCCTCAGCCCTTGTGATAATTTTAAACTCCACTTTTCTTTCTCTAGACCATAGTTAGTAGCTAATCTCTCATATCTATTTAAAAATGATTCAATATCATCTTCTTTCTCCACAAAGGGATCTAAGTGGAAATTCATGGCTGAGTCTGAGGCACCCTGACTTACACTAGTGTCAGGGGGAGTTGCGCTGCTTCCATTATCTGTAACATGTCCTTGAAGTTCCATTTCTTTTAGTCTTAACTCATGTTCTCTTTGCAAACGTTTTTCATCTGCCTCCATTTGCAATCTCCTTGCCTCTTTTTCAGCCTCCATCTGCAATCTCTTAGCCTCAACCTCCTTAGGGCAATCTCGTATCCTCCCTATCAGATTCTAATTTCTTAGCCTCCCTATCAGCTTCTAATCTTCTCTCTGCTTCTAACCTCCTATCTTCCCTATCCCGTTCTTTAAATTTATCACATTCAGAAGTAACATACTGAATCAACGCGTCCCCACTCAGGCCAAAGTCCTTTGCCGCCTGTACTGTAGCAGATCTAAATTTTGCCAAGTCTGCCATTCTCTTTCACTCGTACACAAATTATTAACACTTATATTATCAATTAGCAAATACTAACTAACTTACTTAACTATAGCCAATGACAGCTCATCCAATTCACCACAAGTTGATTTATTTTATTAGATTTATTATTCCCTACAGTAAGAGCCCCAGGGTATGGTGGAAAAATCCCGGACAGGACACCAATATGTCATAAGAGGTTTTGATGTTAATAAAAATATAGGCTATCCTGGACAATTAGGTGTATCAGAGGATACCAGGATAGTACCAGATAAGAGACTGGTCTTATAAGTAATACCCCCTTCTCTGAAAAGAGCAAGGGTGTATAGACATCAAAGTGGGGTCAAGCTATGTAAGTTCTCAGAGAAGATGATGATGATGATGTAGTACTCTGAGTCCCTAACTGCTACCTCATGTGATCCCACAAAGATTAATGATTAAGTATTGTTGTTATGTTTCTTTGACTAGTTCGTCTAGGGGAAAATGTGTTATATAAAGTAGTTAATTCCAAACAGAACTTAACTTTAATAAAATTATTAAGCAAGACTGTAGGAAATTTATATACAATTTAATTGTCCTGAACCTCAATCTTTTCAGATCAGGAATACTCAAAATAAATGAAATGATATTTACACATCAAAATAAATATATTGGAAAAACTGTTCCATTGTTGTAGAGTGTTCACTGGAATAACTACACATACAGTTTCTGTTCATATGAGTGATAATGTCTGCTGTTACTATGCTGTAAGTTTTCTTTATTATTTTGATGGTCTTATCTATTCATCCTAAAAAGGGTTGTAATCCTAGTTTGATTACTCTTGGGTGAATGATTGAATAAACTGTCCCTGGCCTTCATAAAGGACTTATCTTAGAATGTTGCTGCTGATTCTCATATACACAAGTCAGGACCACAAACTTTATAGTTCCTGACAGAGAAGATGGGGTCTGGCTCCAGATATATAAGGAACTCTCATCTCCCACAAACTTTCTCTCAAGTGAATGCAGCCACGAGGTAATTTCGTGATATAACCCTCAGGAAAATATATTCACACACACAAGCTGAACTGGCCTTCTAAGGGATCTAGAACTGCTCTCAGATCAGAAGGTAAAGGATTGGTCATTCTGTCTTTTAGTTTTTGTCAGCTCGGTGTAGATTTTTGAATCCAATGGCCCAGATCGTACCACCTTGTTACTATTTATAGAACTACATCCGTCCAATCGGAGGCAAAGTCAAAAAATTTAGTTTGAGACTTGTGACTTATGCGATTCTGAGCGTGTTTGTATAATCTGACTAATTTTAAATATTTTATATTATAGTTATTATTGGACCGATTTTAATTATCCAAAGTGGTAATTAAACGGCCAATTTCTCTCTATCGTTCTATATAGTTTTCCCTTAGTTATTCTTTTGCATATCAATCTGGGTAATTTTTAAGTAATTAATTTTGCATTACCCTGATATGAAAATGACACTAAAATCAATTTTTCTAAGTCAATAAAATTTTATTATGAGGGAATCTTTATGCTTATGTGTTAAGCAATATCAGCGCTATAATTTGAGATATTTCCTTCTGTTTAACTATCTTTAGTTGTTAAGAAATAAAATATCTTCGTTTGGTCAAAAACACAAAATAGCCTCTATTATCACGTCAATCACAATTTTCTTATCACTACAAGAAAAGGAAACAATTAGATTGGTTGTTAAATTTGTACTATACTCTTAGATAATTTTTGTTGGGCAGTAACGTTTGACTTGGTTCCTAGACAAATTCAAATACACTAGATACTTTTTTGGCGGTAAATTTGAATGGGTTGTTAGACAAATTTCAAATCCTTTAGTTAACGTTAGATTCAAATACGATAGCTAGTTTTTTTTTGACGCGGGGAATTTGAGCGTGGTGTCATACAGATTAAAAATTTTTACGACAATGGTGCTGCTGCTGATGATGATGCTGATGGTGCTGCTGCTGCGGATGATGATGGTGCTGCTGCTGCTTATGATGATAATGATGATGATGATGGTGATGATTATGATGCTGCTGCTGATGATGATTATGGTGCTGCTGTGACAGTACGGGTGGTACTAAGTGGAGCTTAGTAGTTAGACTATCCCCTTTGTGGTAAAGTGGAATGTTATAAATATTTATAGGGGACTTAGTGTACTGACTGAGATCAGCTGTGAAGGTATCTGTATCTAATAAGTGTGGTGTATTACAGATGACCTTACTTGCTACCACATTTATACCTCAGTCAGAATTATTCTGGAATATTGTGATGACTACGTTAAATGTCTAGGGTTATGAAAATGATGAAGTGTAAGTCACAGCAACAACAGACAGATAAACAATTTAATTTATTCTACAACACTTTACAACACTGTGACACTCACACACATATAACACATATCTATTTAGATAGCTCTCAATATCATCTTCTTTCTCAACAAAATGATCTAAATGAAAGTTCACAGCTGAGGTTGAGGCTCCCTGACTAGCAGTAGCATCGGAGGTAAAGGGACTGGCACCATTTTCAGGAGCATGGCCTTGAAACTCAAACTCCCTTAGTCGTAACTCATGTTCCCTTTGTAATCTTTTATCTTCTGCTTCCCTTTCTGCAGCTAATCGCTTGTCTTCCCTTTCTTCCGGCTGTCTTCTTTCCTCTGCTTCCAATGCTTTAGCCTCTTTGTCAGCCTCAATCTGCAACCTCTTAGCCTCAGCCTCAATCTGCAACCTCTTAGTCTCAGCCTCAGCCTCAATTTGTAACTTCTTAATTTCTTTTTCAGCCTCTAACCTCTTATCTTCGGCCAACCTTTCAAATTCTAATTTTCTTTCGGCCTCTTTTTCTAATCTTCTTTCTTCCCGTTCAATATATTTGTCACATTCAGCAGTGACATAAGCAATCATAATTTGCCCGTCCATTCCTAACTCTTTTGCAGTCTGCACAGCAGCCGATCGAAATTTGGCCAGGTCCGCCATTTTCTAACAGGTAAATGTAAACAATGTCTAACTAAACAATACAATTTCTAACTAAATATCCAATGACAACCACAGGCACTGAGAGCTCAACGTTATTTATTTTCACCCAAGGATACCTTTTTAATTTTTATTATTCCCTGAAGTGAATTACCCCCAATATTTATAATAGGGAAAGATTCAAAATCCCGGACGAGCCCCCAATATATGTGGTAAAGTGGAATGTTATAAATATTTATAGGGGACTTAGTGTACTGACTGAGATCAGCTGTGAAGGTATCTGTATCTAATAAGTGTGGTGTATTACAGATGACCTTACTTGCTACCACATTTATACCTCAGTCAGAATTATTCTGGAATATTGTGATGACTACGTTAAATGTCTAGGGTTATGAAAATGATGAAGTGTAAGTCACAGCAACAACAGACAGATAAACAATTTAATTTATTCTACAACACTTTACAACACTGTGACACTCACACACATATAACACTCTGTAAGACTATCTTAAATGAGTCAAATGATTACGTTTAAAAATATCTGTATTAATTCTTGTCAATAATGGATATCCTGATTCAACTACACAGTGAACCAGGAATCACAATCAAATGTAATTACAAGTATTATTTACACAGTTTATATATATGAACTTTGTATTGACATAGTTTATTATTATTATTCTATGTGTGTAATTTGTGCAGTAGTAATATGAGGTAATACTGGTTTTGTTCAAGCTTGGTTGTTGTTTTTCATCATGACTTCAAGTGTTTGATTATCGGGGAAATAGTATTGGGAAACTTTCACAGTTCCTGTCATTTGAACCAATTAAGTGTCCCTCTGTGGTTAACAAAAAGTCAATTTTTGAGGGGGCACATAATGTTGAGCTACTCTGGCCACAGAAGCTTATCTTTCGTGATGGTGGCAGGAAAAGACAACTCTGCTCGATTGCTTCCTGTGTTCTGGAGACACCTCACTGGTCGCTATCTGGACAAAGGAGTATGCTGTCAGCTTCTGGATTTCAGCAAAACTCAGACCAGGTGCTGCTTCAATAAGTAGGACCACAGTCCCTGAAACAAGAAGGTTGTACCTCCTACTTCATAACTAATTTATAATCTATTTCCACACTGAACACAATACATAACAAACACTGAGTTCAGAGCGATAGGCCAACTGCTATCTTCATCTGAAACAATTTACACCAGTATTCTCCTCCTAAATGGTTACTACGCCTCTGCAATTCCAGCATTAGTTCTTTCTAGTCAATAAGATAGGTGTCAGTGTACTGTTTGGCAATTCCATGCAGTTTTACTTTTCTCCGACACGTCCTGTTCAGGTTGGAGCAATATTTAGGCTTTGCCTCATGTTGGCTACTGAACCACACACATATACAGACATAAATTATCAATTTACATTCAATTTTCATTAAAAAGATATCGAATATATCAAGCTTACCACAATTCATGGAAATAATACACAGATACGTTGACTGGCGATGAATAATGGCACAAAATCCGATCTGCCCCTGTCCCAGACTTTTATTTAGCAAAATATGATCTGGCTCTCAACGCACTGTTTCTTAGTAAGTTTATTTTAAAATGTGGCACTGACCTGACGCTCCTAATTGACTATATTGGCGGGTCTAACCAATCGAGCCATGTTTACACAAGCGTTTGAAAAAAAGTACCCTTCCTTCCGTCTCCCCTAACAACAAAAAATAGTATTTGTAGCCCGACTAATCGTGTTTAGCCTTACATTTACTTCTATCCAATCAAATAGGATTTTACATGGTGGCCCATTTCCCGTAAAATGGTGGTTTCAAAACTTGCCACTGCGCAATTCTGATTTTGGTGTTGTCTGACAGCACCACCATTTTATTTTGGCTATAATTTGTTAATTCCTAGACTATTTGCGTAACGTTTAATATATTCTTTGTCAGCAAGTCCTAAGGAACCCAATTATATAAATTTAAGGGAGCTAGGTGGCTGCGTTCAAAATGTGCATTTTCTTCTACCTCCTGTTCACTTCGATACGATGTGGTGTCTGGGTACTGCCAGGATTTCAAACGTAAACCAGTATAATGTCATGTTTCCCAATAAGCATTTTTCAGGTTTTTAAACCTAACTCTCGTATGGGTAGTGTTTTTTATCACTGTCCATCTGAAAAAAAGTATTGCTTCTGGCCTTTCGCTTGGGAAGGGTGGCATTAATTGTATATCGCGAGACGCGTGTTAGGGTTACATGCGTTCCTGCTTTCAGCCCTCCCTTCTCTCTATCCTAAGTTCATCTGTCTTTTCATCACGCCGTGTATAAAATGAAATTACTGGAAGTATTAATTTAGGTCAT
>JAMPIV010001029.1:35000-53499 GCA_024509875.1 Oreohelix idahoensis | reverse complement strand
CACATCATTTAGCAAATAAAGCATGATTATTAATTTGTTTCCTAGACTCAAGTCACTCGCTGTCCTTGTACTAACATTAATTTGTTTCCTAGACTCAAGTCACTCGCTGTCTTTGTAACAATATTAATTTGTTTCTTAGGCTCAAGTCACTCGCTGTCTTTGTAATAATATTAATTTGTTTCCTAGACTCAAGTATCTTGCTGTCCTTGTAATAATATTAATATGTTTCCTAAACTCAAGTCACTCGCTGTCCTTGTAATAATATTAATTTGTTTCCTAGACTCAAGTATCTTGCTGTCCTTGTAATAATATTAATTTGTTTCCTAGACTCAAGTCACTCGGTGTCCTTGTAATAATATTAATTTGTTTCCTAGACTCAAGTCACTCGCTATCCTTGTAATAATATTAATTTGTTTCTTAGACTCAAGTCACTAGCTGTCCTTGTAATAATATTAATTTGTTTCCTAGACTCAAGTCACTCGCTGTCCTTGTAATAATATTAATTTGTTTCCTAGACTCAAGTCACTCTCTGTCCTTGTAATAATATTAATTTGTTTCCTAGACTCAAGTCACTCGCTGTCCTTGTACTAACATTAATTTGTTTCCTAGACTCAAGTCACTCGCTGTCTTTGTAACAATATTAATTTGTTTCCTAGGCTCAAGTCACTCCCTGTCTTTGTAATAATATTAATTTGTTTCCTAGACTCAAGTATCTTGCTGTCCTTGTAATAATATTAACGTGTTTCCTAAACTCAAGACATTCGCTGTCCTTGTAATAATATTAATTTGTTTCCAAGACTCAAGTCACTCGCTGTCCTTGTAATAATATTAATTTGTTTCCTAGACTCAAGTCACTCGCTGTCCTTGTAATAATATTAATTTGTTTCCTAGACTCAAGTCACTCTCTGTCCTTGTAATAATATTAATTTGTTTCCTAGACTCAAGTCACTCGCTGTCCTTGTAATAATATTAATTTGTTTCCTAGACTCAAGTCACTCGCTGTCCTTGTAATAATATTAATTTGTTTCCTAGACTCAAGTCACTTGCTGTCCTTGTAATAATATTAATTTGTTTCCTAGACTCAAGTCACTCGCTGTCCTTGTAATAATATTAATTTGTTTCCTAGACTCAAGTCACTCGCTGTCCTTGTAATAATATTAATTTGTTTCCTAGACTCAAGTCACTCGCTGTCCTTGTAATAATATTAATTTGTTTCCTAGACTCAAGTCACTCGCTGTCCTTGTAAAGCTGAAGAGTATTATCAGAATTGATATTATTTAATATTAAACAAAAATGTACCGTTTATTAGCGACTCGGCGTAAGAATTTATGATCTGGCTATAACGTGACACAGTAAAAGCGAAGTGGACGACTTATCAATGGAAACGTACAATTACGTGTGATTCAACCACTACGGAGTATAACATCTTCGTTGGTCTCTATGTTTCAGAGCCACACAATGAGACTAAATGTGTGAGTTGAGAGACTGTTATATTTGTGTTAGACTCGATGTATTGTAATATCCATACATACCACTATGGAATATGAAAGCTCCTCTTGATACATCATGTACCGGTAGTAATGTCTGGTGGAGGCAGTTGGTAGGGACTTATGATCGAACTCACAAGGGGACTTATCGAACACATCTATCACAACTTTAGTTTAAGCAGCACTATGTGCCGGTCAAAAATACAGAATAAATGTTATTATGTATTTTGCACTGAAAGAAACTTATGTTATACATATTTACAGACGTGGATATGAGCCTAACTTGCAATTATTTATCCCTTGTAATGCATAAACGCAAGTTTCTAAAATAATTACAATTCCCAAAAATTTTCTCTTTAGAATTTGAAATGGTATATAATTACTAATTTTGTTACGAACGTTTTTGGAAAAAATTTTAATCGGTAACTATTTAATGTTGTGAATATTATGATTGTCCTTCACACACACATTGCATCCCTTGAAAATAAAAGTTACGTCCCTTAGAGTGCACTCATGTTTCTTAACGTAAAAATATTGGGAAAAAAGATGCAATGGTGGTGGATAATTGAAAGAATTCATAACGTCAAGATCTAGCTGTATAGGGAACACATAAAGTTAGATAAAAGTCAACAAATTAAGGGGGCAGCTGTAAAACTGGTAAGGAATAGTCGACTCATGTTTGAATGAGTCATTATGTCACGGAGATTATAGTTTTATAAGTTGGTAGTGACCGTGAGGAAACGACATGGCTGATGTAACCTTCACATGTACTCTCGAACAGAAGTTACAGAAGTTTGTTTGTGTGGTGTGCACGTAGCATCGTCGGAGTTGAAAATGTCCTTGATTGAACAACGTACAAATGTCAAATTTTGTGTTTTGCTTGAGAAGTCACCCTCAGAGACAGTAACCTTGCTTAATAAAGCATATGGTGATACCGCAATGAAGAAATCGCATTTTTTTGAGTGGCAAGCGGTTCCGTGAAGGTCGTGTTAGTGTCGATGATGATCCACGTAGCGGACGACCGCCTACCTTCATAAACAATGAAAACATTGAGCGTGTTCGGAACGTTGTTCATGTTGACAGAAGACTTAGTGTAGAGAAAATAGCCTCAGAAGTCGGAATATCAGTTGGAAGTTGCCGCAGCATTCTTCCCAATGAACTGCACATGCACCGTGTTTATCAACACATGGTTCCCAAAATGTTATCTCCTGAGCAGAAAGAAACAAGACTGACACTGGCAGGAGACCTAATCACTGTGGCTGATCAAGATTGCAATTTTCTCAACAATATTATCACAGGAGACGAGACGTGGTGTTTTTGTACGATCCTCAGACAAAACGTCAGTCCTCTGAATGGAAATCGCCCTTATCTCCCCAGACACAGAAATTTCGTTTGGACAAGAGCAAAGTAAAGGTTATGTTGGAAGTTTTTTTTAAAATTTATTCCAGGGTATTGTCTACCATGACTTCATTCCTGAAGGCCGAACGGTTAACAAGGAAATGTACGTTGATATCCTCCGTCGTCTGAGAGATGCAATCAGAAGGAAACGCCAAGAAAAATGGAGAACAAACAGTTGGGTTCTGCTGCATGACAATGCGCCAGCACATCGATCCCTACTGGTGAAGCAGTACCTCGCAACGCACAATGTGACTGCTTTGGAATATCTTCCATATTGACCCGACCTCACACCGCCTTATTATTTCTTGTTCCTTCGCCTAAAATCGGAACAGAAAGGGCAGAGATTCAAGGATGCTGAGGACGTTATCACTAATGCGACAAAACTGCTGAGAGAGGTATCAAAGAATGGGTTCCAGGAATGTTTCCAACAGCTTTCTGGGCGTTGGCAAAAGTGAGTAGTTTACGAAGGAAACTATTTTGAAGGAAATGTAGTGCAAATAATCGTATTGTTACTTATTTCTATACAATAGACAAATTCCGGAACTTTTTGAAGCTGCCACGTATATATACAATGAAGCACATTAAAAACGCACCACCTGTATAATCCAGGAACAGAGTGTGAAATGTAAATATATGTGTTTACAAGTTTACATATTTGGAATCTTTATTCATTTTCCTATGAATCCATACTGGTCATTAATTTGTACATTTGATTGTTATGAAATTCATTGCATTCTGTGCAGGCAAGGGAGAAAACCAAAAATGAAACCAATAAAAAATTAATTCACACTATCCTCAGTATCTGGTATGTCCACCGTGTGCTTGCAAACAAGCTTGGCAGCGGCTCCGCATGAAACGCACAAGTCTCTTAAGGAAATTCCGGGGAATCAAGTCCCATTCACGTGTAAGAGCAGCTTCGAGCTGTTGCAGATTAGCTGGAGAACCTTGCCTGTAGACTCTGCGTCCAAGCTCGTCCCACAGATGTTCTATAGGGGACATGTCTGGTGATAGGGCAGGCCAATCAATCGTCACAATGTTCTGCTGCTGTAGATATTGCTGCGTAATGCATGCGGTGTGCGCACGTGAGTTATCCTGCTGGAGAAGTTGCAAGTCTTGATAATTTGTGAACGCAGGAGCAACCAATGCATCCAGAACCTCATCTCGATATGTCGCAGCATTAACATTTCTACGGAAGACGTGAAGAGGCAAGCGATGGTGCAAACTGAATCCTCCTCAAATGTGAATACTGCCACCTCCAAATCGGTTGTGCTGACGAACACAGCAATCTGCAAAGCGCTCTCCCCATCGTCGCCAAATCTGCATACGTCCATCAGCAAAGGATATGTTGAATCTGCTCTCGTCTGTGAATAGGACAGCATTCCACTGCAGTCTAGTCCATCTGACATGTTGCTCTGCCCATTGCAGTCGCTGCTGACGATGTCTGTCAGTCATGTTTGGCCCAACATAAGGTCTCCAACACACCAATGGCTCGTTGGCGGTCGTTTTCAGATAGTCGTGGAATTTCAAGCACATGTACTGGGTGTTTTGTCTCAACGGCCTTTTTATACCGAGTATACTGCCACAACGCGTACACATTTTCAGGG
The DNA here is from genome assembly GCA_024509875.1 of Oreohelix idahoensis. Lineage (NCBI taxonomy): Eukaryota > Metazoa > Mollusca > Gastropoda > Stylommatophora > Oreohelicidae > Oreohelix > Oreohelix idahoensis. The sequence continues at coordinate 49,010 of JAMPIV010001029.1, read as the reverse complement.
TCATAGCTGTTGGGAATCGTGTTGCACGTGTAACTTTCATTGTTTTCATGTAGTCTGTACACAAACCCGTGGGTGTCGTGGAATATTCTAATCCACATATATAAATTATCAGGTAAATATGAAGCCTAACAAATAAATAAAGAAAAGAGCAATGGTAAAATAACAGTGCTGTCACAATGACTGTACTCGAAATCCCCCTTGTTTTCTGCTTCGTCTGCAAATTGTAACGCTTTCACGTTGATAGTAAAAGCCTACTATATTATTACCCGCTTTCTTCAATGAAACGTGTACTAAACTTGAGATACGCACGCTGATCAATGACCTAAATTTAATATCTCATTCATTCCATTTTATACACGGCGTAACTAAAAGACAGATAAAGCAGGAGAGAGAGAGGGGCGAATGAAGGCAGGACACATGCAACACTAAACACGCGTCGCGCGATACACAATTGCTGCCATCACGCGTGTAAGGCCACAAGCACTGGCTTTTTTTCAAATCGTCAGTGATAAATACACTACCCATCCGAGAGTTAGGTTTTAAAAAACCTGGAAAACGCTTATTAGAAAAGATGACATTAGATGGGTTTACGTTTGAAAACATTACAGTACCCAGACAGCACATCTTCGAAACAGGAGGTAGAAGAAATTGCATATTTTGAACGCAGCCACTTAGCTCTTTTAAATTTGTATATTTGGGTTCCTTAGGGCTTGCTGACAAAGAATATGTAAAACGTTACGCAAATAGTCTAGGAATTACCAAATTATAACCAAAATAAAATAGTGGGGGTGCCTGACAGCATGAAATCATTTCTGCTCATAAATTTTTTTATAACGTGTTTGAAAAAACCTTACGTTACGGAAATAGCCTACCATGTTAACTCCAAATTGATTGGAGCGCAACAAATATAAAACTAAACACGATTGGTCGGGCTATAAATACTATCTTGTGTTGTCAGGGGAAACGTGAAAAAGGAGTACTTTTTTGAAAAGATGTGTAGACATGGTTTCATTGGGTAGAGCTGCGAATATACTCAATTCAGAGCGTCTGTTCATTGCCACATCTTGTAATAAACCTACTAAGAAGCAGTGCGTTGAGCACCAGTGTATAATTTTTATAAAATAAAGCCTGGGACATCGGCAGATCGGAGTTGTGCTATATTCATTGCCAGTCAACGAAACTGTTTATTATTCTATGAATTGTGGTAAGCTTGAAATATTCAATATCTTTTAATGAAAATTGAATGTAAATTGATAATTTATGTCTGTATATATGTGTAGTTCAGTAAGCAAACATGATGTAAAGCCTATAATGCTCCAGCCTGAACAGAAGGTGTCGGAGGAAAGTAAAACTGCATGGAATGGCCAAACAGTACACTGACACCTAGATGATTGACTAGAAAGAAATAATGCTGGAATTGCAGAGGCATAGTAACCATTAGGGAAGGAAATACTGGTATAAAGTATTTCAGATGAAGCTGACAGTTGGTCTAACGCTCTGAACTCAATGTTTGTGATGTATTGTGCTCAGTGTAGAAAGAGAGTATAAATTAGTTATGACGTAGAAGGTACATCCTTCTTGTTTCAGGGACCGTGGTCTTAAAGTTATTGAGCAGCACCTGGTCAGAGCTTTGCTGAAGCCAGAGGTGGACAGCATACTCCTTGGTCCATATAGCAACCAGTGGGGTGGCTCCAGAACTCATTAAAGTAATCGAGCAGAGGAGGCCTTTACTGCAGTCATCACGGAAGATAAGAGAGTGTGGCCATGGAGCTCAACATTATGTACCCCCATCTTAAAATGACAGTGTAAAATACAATTAAGAGGGGAATTTAATTGTTTTAATATCAGGAACTGAGAACATCTCCAATACTAGTTCCAATAAAGACAAACTATTGAAGTCATGATGACAAATACCAACAGAGCTTGAACAAAACAAAACCAGTATTACCTCATATTACTACTACACAACTGACACACATAGGATACTATTAATAACATATGTCACTACAAGATTCATATTAATAAATTCTGTACATATAACTTGTAATTAAAATTGATTGTGATTCCTGGTTCCCTTTGTATTTGAATCAGGACACATATACATTCATGACAGCACTGAATACATATTGTTATTTGAAAAGTTATCAGTGACTCCTTTAAGATATTCTCATAGAGTGTTATATGTATGTGAGTGTCACAGTGTTGTCAAGTGTGGTGGAATAAATTAAATTGTTTCTCTGTCTGTTGTTGTTATGACTTACACTTCATCATACACATACCCTAGACATATAACGTAGTCATCACACTATTCCAGAATAATTCTGACTGAGGTATACATATGTGGCAGCAAGTAAGGTTATATATAATACACTACTCTTATTAGATATAGATACCTTCACAGCTGATCTCAGTCAGTACACTAAGTCCCCTATAAATATTTATAACATCCCACTTCACCACATATATTGGGGTCTCGCTCTCGGGATTTTGAATCTTTACCTATTACAAATATTGGGGGTAATTCACTTCAGGGAATAATAAGAATTAAAAAGGTATCCTTGGGTGGAATTAAATAAGGTTGAGCTCTCGGTGCCTGTGTTGTCCATTAGATATATATATTTAGAGATTGAATTGTTAGTTAGACATTGTATAAACTTACCTGATAGACAATGGCGGACCTAGCCAAATTTCGATCTGCTGCTGTTCAGACTGCAAAAGAGTTAGGATTAGATGGGCAAGTTATGGTTGCCTATGTCACTACTGAATGTGACAAATTTATTGAACGGGAAGAAAGAAGATTAGAAAAAGAGGCCGAAAGAAAAATTGAGGCTGAGGCTAAGAGGTTGCAGATTGAGGCTGACAAAGAGGCTAAAGCATTGGAAGCCGAGGAAAGAAGACATTAGCTGCAGAAAGAGAAGAGAAGAAATTAGCTGCAGAAAGAGAAGAGAAGAGATTAGCTGCAGAAAGGGAAGCAGAAAAGGAGGAGAAGAGATTACAAAGGGAACATGAGTTACGACTAAGGGAGTTTGAGTTTCAAGGCCATGCTCCTGAAAATGGTGCCAGTCCCTTTGCCTCTGATGCTACGGTTACTCAGGGAGCCTCAACCTCAGCTATGAACTTTCATTTAGATCATTTTGTTGAGAAAGACGATGATATTGAGAGCTATATAAATAGATATGAACTATTAGCTACCACATATGGGTTAGAGAGAGAAAGGTGGAGCTTAAAGTTATCTCAGGGACTTCGTGGGGCAGCTTATGAAGTTTTTGCAAAAATGAGCAGAAATGATCAGGAAAATTATGACATGCTAAAGCAGGCTCTTTTGTTAAGATACGAAAAGAATGCAGAATTTTATAGGAAAAAATTTAGGAATGCTAAACTACTGTCAGGTGAAACCTATCACCAGTTCTCTGCACGAATAGAGACATACTTGGAGAAATGGACTTCTCTGGGGAAAACCCAAGATCTTAAGGAAATGGTCCTTATAGAGCAATTAAGAGAGTCCATGGCTCCAGACCTGAGAAAGTTTATCATGGAACAAGGTGCAGAGAGGCTGGGTGAGTTGCTAAATGTTGCTGAAAGGTATCAAGCAGCTCAAGCAGAGGTAACAGGTAATAAAAAGAAACAAGTGGATAACTTTAGGGCACCACAGAACTTTAATAAATTTGATCCTAGGGATCAAAACAAAGGTAAGCACCAATTTGATAGGCCACGGTATGAAAATAAAAATAAATTCCCACAATTCGATGAAAGGAAATATGATGAAAGAAAATCTTTCAACCAAGGAAAAAGGTGGTGTAAAAATTGTCAGATGGACAATCATGACACTGACCGTTGCAGAAGGAAACCTGTGTATATGGCAACCCTTCAGGTCAGGTCAACCTCAAGACAGGAGGAGGATATTATGTTAGATACCACTCCAGAAGAGATGAGGAAGGCACAGGCTGGGGACAAGACCCTCAAGCCTTGTTTCAGGAAATTGTCAACTTGTCATACAACTCCAGGCAAGGGAGATTTTTACATGAAAAACAAGTTGATGTATAGGAAGGCCGGAACTAGATCCCATGGTCACGGACAGCTGGTTCTTCCAAAGAGATATAGGACAGAATTAATAAGGAGCCTACATGTGAAACCAGATGGGGACCATGAGAAAATAGGTACCATCATTCAAAAGGTGGCTCACAATTATTATTGGCCCAAAGCAAGATGGGACATTGAGAATTTTGTAGAAAGGTGTAGCATAGCACATGAGGGAACACCCACAAGTGGGAACATTGATCAGGACCTGGACACGCCACGGGGCAAAATTAGGCCTGATAATAAAAAGAAAAATAGATTTGATAAAGTGGACCAAATGGAATGGGAAGCCCCTTTTCACGGACAAGCTTCACTTAACTGTTTTACAATGGCCACTATGCGGAGAGTGCAAAAAGATGTCTTACCCCAGGATAAGCCGAAAATCCCTCAATCGGACTTAAACAAACTGGAGGAAGAGGATGTAGAGAGGAAATCTCTCATCAAGAATTTTAAGTGGGGAGAAAGCCCCAAAAGAAAAATTGGTAGCGGTCGTTTTATGCATGATAATTCTGGGAAGAAAAATCATCACTATAGAGCTTCGAGTGGAAGAGACCATACCGGTGCATGGACAAATAGGTCCACAAAATTAAAGGTCCATATGTAGCTTTGTTAAGAACGTGGACTGATGAAAAGGCAGAGGAAAACATTACATCTTCATACCAATATGTGAATGAGCTGACCACTCGTTTAAAAACTGGCTGGAAACTTGCCAATGAAAATTTGAAACAAGCCAGGAAGAAACATGCTGCCTATTATAACAGGAAGGCGAAAGACAGAGATTTGGCTGTGGGAGAGAAGGTACTGCTTCTTCTCCCCGGGAGTCAGAATAAGTTACAAATTGGATGGCAGGGTCCATATACAGTTCTAGAGAAGGTGTCTAGAACAAATTATAAGATAGATAAGAAGGGGAAAGAAAAAATCTATCATGTGAATCTCCTGAAGAAATATTTGGAAAGAGAACATCAGGAAGAGACACACTTGTTGACCTTGTCCATCGCCATGGAGATGAAAAAGGAACCACTTTCATCATTTGAATATCCATTACACCCCTGCGAGACAGCAGCACAGGTGAAAATCAGTACACATTTAACGAAAACTCAGAAAGAGAGAGTGCAACAGGTTCTAAATAATCATGCAGAGGTGTTAACAGACCGACCAGGGCATACAAACCTATTGGAATATGATATGAAACTGATAGACCCCACACCTGTCTGTATGAAACCATATTCGATTCCGTTTGCTAAGGAGAAAGCTTTGAAGGAAGAGATAGACTATCTGTTGAAGGAAGGAATTATTTCGCACAGTGAATCTTCGTATAGTTCCGGTGTTGTACTCTTAAGGAAACCCTCTGGAGAACATAGACTCTGTATAGATTACAGGAGACTGAATGCTATTACAGAAGGACAGGTGGATCCATTGCCAGATACAAATCAGCTGTTTGCCAGACTAAATAAAGCTAAATATTTCTCCAAAGTGGATCTGAGTAAAGGATACTATCAGATTCCAGTAAAGCCTGAGGTTAGACCATACCTAGCTTTTAGTACCTCAGAAGGACACTATGAGTTTAATAGATTGCCATTTGGATTGAAGAATGCGCCTAGTGTCTTCTCTAGAATGATGAGAAAATTATTGGACCCTCTGAATAATCCATATATAACAAATTTTATGGATGATATCCTCATAGCAACAGAAACATTTGAGGAACACATTGACTCTCTGAACATGCTGTTTAATCGACTTAGGGAAGCAAATTTAACAGCCCGACCAACCAAATGTTGCGTTGGATGTAAAGAATTGGAATTTTTGGGACACACAGTTTATCAGGGAAACATGACCCCTGACCCAAAGAATTTAGAGAAACTACAGAAAGCCCCGAGACCACAAACCAAGAAGGACGTGAGATCCTTTGTCTCATTATGTGGTTTCTACCAGAAGTATATCAAAAACTTTAATTCCATATGTGCACCGTTAACTGATTTGACACGTAAAGGACATCCAGATCGCATTACATGGACACCACAATGTGAAATGGCTTACCAAGAATTGAAGGAAAAGCTCACAAGTAAACCTATTTTGAAATTACCTGACTTAAGTCAAGAATTCATAGTAAGGACGGATGCCAGTAATATTGGGTTGGGTGCAACTCTACTACAGAAATCAGATGCATTGGATGGGGAATTAAGCCCAGTGGCATATGCTAGCAGAAAGTTGAATAAAGCTGAAATCAACTACTCAACTAGCGAAAAAGAATGTCTTGCAGTAATATGGGCAATAAAGAAATTCAATATTTATCTGTATGGGAAGGCATTTAAGTTGCAAACGGACCACAAACCTTTATCGTTTCTAGCACAGGCTAGGCATGAGAACTCTAGGTTACTCCGATGGTCTTTACTTTTGGCTCCATATAATTTTAGCATTGAATACATATCTGGAAAAACAAATTTGGGAGCGGATTTTTTAAGCCGCCATCCGTGTGATGAGAATCACCGTAAACCCCAGAAATAATAATAAATTTCTCTATGTGTATATAGAATAAAGGACTGTCATATAATGTCTGTTTTAAGAGGGGAGATGTCGTGGAATATTGTAATCCACATATATGAATTATCAGGTAAATATGAAGCCTAACAAATAAATAAAGAAAAGAGCAATGGTAAAATAACAGTGCTGTCACAATGACTGTACTCGAAATCCCCCTTGTTTTCTGCTTCGTCTGCAAATTGTAACGCTTTCACGTTGATAGTAAAAGCCTACTATATTATTACCCGCTTTCTTCAATGAAACGTGTACTAAACTTGAGATACGCACGCTGATCAATGACCTAAATTTAATATCTCATTCATTCCATTTTATACACGGCGTAACTAAAAGACAGATAAAGCAGGAGAGAGAGAGGGGCGAATGAAGGCAGGACACATGCAACACTAAACACGCGTCGCGCGATACACAATTGCTGCCATCACGCGTGTAAGGCCACAAGCACTGGCTTTTTTTCAAATCGTCAGTGATAAATACACTACCCATCCGAGAGTTAGGTTTTAAAAAACCTGGAAAACGCTTATTAGAAAAGATGACATTAGATGGGTTTACGTTTGAAAACATTACAGTACCCAGACAGCACATCTTCGAAACAGGAGGTAGAAGAAATTGCATATTTTGAACGCAGCCACTTAGCTCTTTTAAATTTGTATATTTGGGTTCCTTAGGGCTTGCTGACAAAGAATATGTAAAACGTTACGCAAATAGTCTAGGAATTACCAAATTATAACCAAAATAAAATAGTGGGGGTGCCTGACAGCATGAAATCATTTCTGCTCATAAAATTTTTTTTATAACGTGTTTGAAAAAACCTTACGTTACGGAAATAGCCTACCATGTTAACTCCAAATTGATTGGAGCGCAACAAATATAAAACTAAACACGATTGGTCGGGCTATAAATACTATCTTGTGTTGTCAGGGGAAACGTGAAAAAGGAGTACTTTTTTGAAAAGATGTGTAGACATGGTTTCATTGGGTAGAGCTGCGAATATACTCAATTCAGAGCGTCGGTTCATTGCCACATCTTGTAGTAAACCTACTAAGAAGCAGTGCGTTGAGCACCAGTGTATAATTTTTATAAAATAAAGCCTGGGACATCGGCAGATCGGAGTTGTGCTATATTCATTGCCAGTCAACGAAACTGTTTATTATTCTATGAATTGTGGTAAGCTTGAAATATTCAATATCTTTTAATGAAAATTGAATGTAAATTGATAATTTATGTCTGTATATATGTGTAGTTCAGTAAGCAAACATGATGTAAAGCCTATAATGCTCCAGCCTGAACAGAAGGTGTCAGAGGAAAGTAAAACTGCATGGAATGGCCAAACAGTACACTGACACCTAGATGATTGACTAGAAAGAAATAATGCTGGAATTGCAGAGGCGTAGTAACCATTAGGGAAGGAAATACTGGTATAAAGTATTTCAGATGAAGCTGACAGTTGGCCTAACGCTCTGAACTCAATGTTTGTGATGTATTGTGCTCAGTGTAGAAAGAGAGTATAAATTAGTTATGACGTAGAAGGTACATCCTTCTTGTTTCAGGGACCGTGGTCTTAAAGTTATTGAGCAGCACCTGGTCAGAGCTTTGCTGAAGCCAGAGGTGGACAGCATACTCCTTGGTCCATATAGCAACCAGTGTGGTGGCTCCAGAACTCATTAAAGTAATCGAGCAGAGGAGGCCTTTACTGCAGTCATCACGGAAGATAAGAGAGTGTGGCCATGGAGCTCAACATTATGTACCCCCATCTTAAAATGACAGTGTAAAATACAATTAAGAGGGGAATTTAATTGTTTTAATATCAGGAACTGAGAACATCTCCAATACTAGTTCCAATAAAGACAAACTATTGAAGTCATGATGACAAATACCAACAGAGCTTGAACAAAACAAAACCAGTATTACCTCATATTACTACTACACAACTGACACACATAGGATACTATTAATAACATATGTCACTACAAGATTCATATTAATAAATTCTGTACATATAACTTGTAATTAAAATTGATTGTGATTCCTGGTTCCCTTTGTATTTGAATCAGGACACATATACATCCATGACAGCACTGAATACATATTGTTATTTGAAAAGTTATCAGTGACTCCTTTAAGATATTCTCATAGAGTGTTATATGTATGTGAGTGTCACAGTGTTGTCAAGTGTGGTGGAATAAATTAAATTGTTTCTCTGTCTGTTGTTGTTATGACTTACACTTCATCATACACATACTCTAGACATATAACGTAGTCATCACACTATTCCAGAATAATTCTGACTGAGGTATACATATGTGGCAGCAAGTAAGGTTATATATAATACACTACTCTTATTAGATATAGATACCTTCACAGCTGATCTCAGTCAGTACACTAAGTCCCCTATAAATATTTATAACATCCCACTTCACCACATATATTTGGGTCTCGCTCTCGGGATTTTGAATCTTTACCTATTACAAATATTGGGGGTAATTCACTTCAGGGAATAATAAGAATTAAAAAGGTATCCTTGGGTGGAATTAAATAAGGTTGAGCTCTCGGTGCCTGTGTTGTCCATTAGATATATATTTAGAGATTGAATTGTTAGTTAGACATTGTATAAACTTACCTGATAGACAATGGCGGACCTAGCCAAATTTCGATCTGCTGCTGTTCAGACTGCAAAAGAGTTAGGATTAGATGGGCAAGTTATGGTTGCCTATGTCACTACTGAATGTGACAAATTTATTGAACGGGAAGAAAGAAGATTAGAAAAAGAGGCCGAAAGAAAAATTGAGGCTGAGGCTAAGAGGTTGCAGATTGAGGCTGACAAAGAGGCTAAAGCATTGGAAGCCGAGGAAAGAAGACAGGCTGCAGAAAGAGAAGAGAAGAAATTAGCTGCAGAAAGAGAAGAGAAGAGATTAGCTGCAGAAAGGGAAGCAGAAAAGGAGGAGAAGAGATTACAAAGGGAACATGAGTTACGACTAAGGGAGTTTGAGTTTCAAGGCCATGCTCCTGAAAATGGTGCCAGTCCCTTTGCCTCTGATGCTACGGTTACTCAGGGAGCCTCAACCTCAGCTATGAACTTTCATTTAGATCATTTTGTTGAGAAAGACGATGATATTGAGAGCTATATAAATAGATATGAACTATTAGCTACCACATATGGGTTAGAGAGAGAAAGGTGGAGCTTAAAGTTATCTCAGGGACTTCGTGGGGCAGCTTATGAAGTTTTTGCAAAAATGAGCAGAAATGATCAGGAAAATTATGACATGCTAAAGCAGGCTCTTTTGTTAAGATATGAAAAGAATGCAGAATTTTATAGGAAAAAATTTAGGAATGCTAAACTACTGTCAGGTGAAACCTATCACCAGTTCTCTGCACGAATAGAGACATACTTGGAGAAATGGACTTCTCTGGGGAAAACCCAAGATCTTAAGGAAATGGTCCTTATAGAGCAATTAAGAGAGTCCATGGCTCCAGACCTGAGAAAGTTTATCATGGAACAAGGTGCAGAGAGGCTGGGTGAGTTGCTAAATGTTGCTGAAAGGTATCAAGCAGCTCAAGCAGAGGTAACAGGTAATAAAAAGAAACAAGTGGATAACTTTAGGGCACCACAGAACTTTAATAAATTTGATCCTAGGGATCAAAACAAAGGTAAGCACCAATTTGATAGGCCACGGTATGAAAAAAAAAAAAATTCCCACAATTCGATGAAAGGAAATATGATGAAAGAAAATCTTTCAACCAAGGAAAAAGGTGGTGTAAAAATTGTCAGATGGACAATCATGACACTGACCGTTGCAGAAGGAAACCTGTGTATATGGCAACCCTTCAGGTCAGGTAAACGTCAAGACAGGAGGAGGATATTATGTTAGATACCACTCCAGAAGAGATGAGGAAGGCACAGGCTGGGGACAAGACCCTCAAGCCTTGTTTCAGGAAATTGTCAACTTGTCATACAACTCCAGGCAAGGGAGATTTTTACATGAAAAACAAGTTGATGTATAGGAAGGCCGGAACTAGATCCCATGGTCACGGACAGCTGGTTCTTCCAAAGAGATATAGGACAGAATTAATAAGGAGCCTACATGTGAAACCAGATGGGGACCATGAGAAAATAGGTACCATCATTCAAAAGGTGGCTCACAATTATTATTGGCCCAAAGCAAGATGGGATATTGAGAATTTTGTAGAAAGGTGTAGCATAGCACATGAGGGAACACCCACAAGTGGGAACATTGATCAGGACCTGGACACGCCACGGGGCAAAATTAGGCCTGATAATAAAAAGAAAAATAGATTTGATAAAGTGGACCAAATGGAATGGGAAGCCCCTTTTCACGGACAAGCTTCACTTAACTGTTTTACAATGGCCACTATGCGGAGAGTGCAAAAAGATGTCTTACCCCAGGATAAGCCGAAAATCCCTCAATCGGACTTAAACAAACTGGAGGAAGAGGATGTAGAGAGGAAATCTCTCATCAAGAATTTTAAGTGGGGAGAAAGCCCCAAAAGAAAAATTGGTAGCGGTCGTTTTATGCATGATAATTCTGGGAAGAAAAATCATCACTATAGAGCTTCGAGTGGAAGAGACCATACCGGTGCATGGACAAATAGGTCCACAAAATTAAAGGTCCATATGTAGCTTTGTTAAGAACGTGGACTGATGAAAAGGCAGAGGAAAACATTACATCTTCATACCAATATGTGAATGAGCTGACCACTCGTTTAAAAACTGGCTGGAAACTTGCCAATGAAAATTTGAAACAAGCCAGGAAGAAACATGCTGCCTATTATAACAGGAAGGCGAAAGACAGAGATTTGGCTGTGGGAGAGAAGGTACTGCTTCTTCTCCCCGGGAGTCAGAATAAGTTACAAATTGGATGGCAGGGTCCATATACAGTTCTAGAGAAGGTGTCTAGAACAAATTATAAGATAGATAAGAAGGGGAAAGAAAAAATCTATCATGTGAATCTCCTGAAGAAATATTTGGAAAGAGAACATCAGGAAGAGACACACTTGTTGACCTTGTCCATCGCCATGGAGATGAAAAAGGAACCACTTTCATCATTTGAATATCCATTACACCCCTGCGAGACAGCAGCACAGGTGAAAATCAGTACACATTTAACGAAAACTCAGAAAGAGAGAGTGCAACAGGTTCTAAATAATCATGCAGAGGTGTTAACAGACCGACCAGGGCATACAAACCTATTGAAATATGATATGAAACTGATAGACCCCACACCTGTCTGTATGAAACCATATTCGATTCCGTTTGCTAAGGAGAAAGCTTTGAAGGAAGAGATAGACTATCTGTTGAAGGAAGGAATTATTTCGCACAGTGAATCTTCGTATAGTTCCGGTGTTGTACTCTTAAGGAAACCCTCTGGAGAACATAGACTCTGTATAGATTACAGGAGACTGAATGCTATTACAGAAGGACAGGTGGATCCATTGCCGGATACAAATCAGTTGTTTGCCAGACTAAATAAAGCTAAATATTTCTCAAAAGTGGATCTGAGTAAAGGGTACTATCAGATTCCAGTAAAGCCTGAGGTTAGACCATACCTAGCTTTTAGTACCTCAGAAGGACACTATGAGTTTAATAGATTGCCATTTGGATTGAAGAATGCGCCTAGTGTCTTCTCTAGAATGATGAGAAAATTATTGGACCCTCTGAATAATCCATATATAACAAATTTCATGGATGATATCCTTATAGCAACAGAAACATTTGAGGAACACATTGACTCTCTGAATATGCTGTTTAATCGACTTAGGGAAGCAAATTTAACAGCCCGACCAACCAAATGTTGCGTTGGATGTAAAGAATTGGAATTTTTGGGACACACAGTTTATCAGGGAAACATGACCCCTGACCCAAAGAATTTAGAGAAACTAAAGAAAGCCCCGAGACCACAAACCAAGAAGGACGTGAGATCCTTTGTCTCATTATGCATGGTTGGTTGAAAGTTTGGCATGCATGTAGGACACATATACCTTTAAAATGACAGGGGGCTATTTTTGATATTTTGGTATATTTGCTTTGATATATTTTTTAAACTATTTTTTTTACTCATCTACCAGAAGTATATCAAAAACTTTAATTCCATATGTGCACCGTTAACTGATTTGACACGTAAAGGACATCCAGATCGCATTACATGGACACCACAATGTGAAATGACTTACCAAGAATTGAAGGAAAAGCTCACAAGTAAACCTATTTTGAAATTACCTGACTTAAGTCAAGAATTCATAGTAAGGACGGATGCCAGTAATATTGGGTTGGGTGCAACTCTACTACAGAAATCAGATGCATTGGATGGGGAATTAAGCCCAGTGGCATATGCTAGCAGAAAGTTGAATAAAGCTGAAATCAACTACTCAACTAGCAAAAAAGAATGTCTTGCAGTAATATGGGCAATAAAGAAATTCAATATTTATCTGTATGGGAAGGCATTTAAGTTGCAAACGGACCACAAACCTTTATCGTTTCTAGCACAGGCTAGGCATGAGAACTCTAGGTTACTCCGATGGTCTTTACTTTTGGCTCCATATAATTTTAGCATTGAATATATATCTGGAAAAACAAATTTGGGAGCGGATTTTTTAAGCCGCCATCCGTGTGATGAGAATCACCGTAAACCCCAGAAATAATAATAAATTTCTCTATGTGTATATAGAATAAAGGACTGACATATAATGTCTGTTTTAAGAGGGGAGATGTCGTGGAATATTCTAATCCACATATATAAATTATCAGGTAAATATGAAGCCTAACAAATAAATAAAGAAAAGAGCAATGGTAAAATAACAGTGCTGTCACAATGACTGTACTCGAAATCCCCCTTGTTTTCTGCTTCGTCTGCAAATTGTAACGCTTTCACGTTGATAGTAAAAGCCTACTATATTATTACTCGCTTTCTTCAATGAAACGTGTACTAAACTTGAGATACGCACGCTGATCAATGACCTAAATTTAATATCTCATTCATTCCATTTTATACACGGCGTAACTAAAAGACAGATAAAGCAGGAGAGAGAGAGGGGCGAATGAAGGCAGGACACATGCAACACTAAACACGCGTCGCGCGATACACAATTGCTGCCATCACGCGTGTAAGGCCACAAGCACTGGCTTTTTTTCAAATCGTCAGTGATAAATACACTACCCATCCGAGAGTTAGGTTTTAAAAAACCTGGAAAACGCTTATTAGAAAAGATGACATTAGATGGGTTTACGTTTGAAAACATTACAGTACCCAGACAGCACATCTTCGAAACAGGAGGTAGAAGAAATTGCATATTTTGAACGCAGCCACTTAGCTCTTTTAAATTTGTATATTTGGGTTCCTTAGGGCTTGCTGACAAAGAATATGTAAAACGTTACGCAAA
>JAMPIV010001029.1:0-30000 GCA_024509875.1 Oreohelix idahoensis | reverse complement strand
GGTCCAAAGCATAGCTGTTCTTGTGATGGCATCGGGGTCTCTTCTGACCACATGGCCAACCCAGCTCCAGCGTCTGCCAGCTATGATGGTGTACATGTCCTCTTGCTTGCTCCGAGTAAGCAGATCTTGGTTGGTGATGGTATTCGGCCAAAAGATTCGGTGAATTTTTCTTAGGCATGTCGTGTGAAAAGAGGACAATTTCGACATTTCCTTCTCTGTAACTCTCCTGCATTCCGCCACATAGAAAAGCACAGAAAGCACACAGCTCTGATATAATCTTAATTTTGTGCTTGTGCTGTATTGAGAGGACTTCCAAATGTTGTTTAGGCTAAAAAAGGCTGTTCTTGCATTATTCATTCTGATGTTGATGTCTTTGCCTGCCCCAGCCGTCTGGTGTTACTATGCATCCTAGGTATGTGAAGGTGTCTGTCTGTACCAGTTGCTGATTCCTTACTGATATGGGCTCAGGGTTGCTCACATTGAGCGTCGTGACCTCTGTCTTCTTTAAATTGATGTTCAAGCCCACCTGCTGGCTATACTTATTAAGTCTATCCGTTTTTTCCTGGATGTGTTGATGTGAATGTGCTGGTAGTGCAATGTCATCTGCATATTCCAGATCTTCCAATGTAGAAAAAGTAGTCCATCTTATTCATCTTGGACTGCCCTCTGTTGTCTGGCGCATCACCCAGTCTATGACTGTTAAAAATAGAGTGGTTGATAAAGGGCATCCCGTCGTACTCCTGTCTTCACCTCAAAGGTTAGGTTGTTCTGCCCAACACTACACGTGAAATTGGCATAGAGGCTTTTTATGATTGACACTATGCAGCTTGCAAACACATGAGCCGGACTATTTAATACATATGTGTGTGTAAATATATATATATATATATATATATATATATATATATATATATATATATATATATATATATTTTTTTTTTTTTTTTTTTTTTTTTTTTTTTTTTTCTTAACCAGCGGCACTTAGGCTTTCAGCCCTTCGGCCCAATGACATGTCATTGCGAGGCTGGGGAACCTGAGGACTTTCCTTCCAACCCGGTCAGGAGCTTCGCTCCTTCCCATCCACAGAGGGTTTATCACAGGAGCCGTTCAGGCTATTCAGTCAAATTTCCGGCCGTAAACATTTCTTCAAACGCCGACGCCCGGGTTTGAACCATGAACACCTGGTCGCCAGTACAACGCCGAAGCCATTACACCAGCGCGGCTCCCATATATATATATATATATATATATATATATATATATATATATATATATATATATATATATATATATAACCTGAAATAGTTGTATTGTGTTATTTCCGCTGCATACCCTGATGACGACACTAAATTATGCTGTTGTCATTTCATTCATATCCATTTTGCTTCAGAAGTAAAACAATGACTCGGAAACAGCGGTAAGAAAACAGACGCATCACATATGATGAGCGATGAGGTTTCACTGGATAAATATATAAACGTGTGGTGCAGACACGTATGCTTACCTAACGGCTTCATATAATTGGGAGAACATTCCAGAAATTGTGATGAAAATGCAACAGAGGCATAAATATTTAAAAAAACAGCATCCTAAGCTAAGAAGTATATTGAGAATAAATGCGCACAATATAGATTCCTGGCTGGAAGATGGAACATGAGTTACCAATTAGACAGTTCTCTAATATTTTATATAACAAGAACCACCAAATGCTTTTTAACGTTTTCTTTTTAATCTTAACGTTCTGTTAAAAGTAAAGTTGAAGGACAAAATAAAAAATAAAAGAAGATAAATTGACTTACCTCAGACGATGAAGAAATGACGGGGAAAGCACAAAGGTGTGCGACTTCTTTAACGTTGTTTATTTATGCTGTGTTTACTTTTTTCTCCATTGACATTTAACTCCTTGGTTCCCGAAGACCACAGTGGTACCTGATAAATACTCCAGTAGAAGGTGTCCGGTGTGATAAATGGAAATTCTGAATTCTAACTACTGGCAATAATGGTGTCTTTAGCAGCGTGAATCTCACAGTGAACTAGACTGACTGAAGCGTCAGGTTATATTCACTGTCTTACCCCCCTCTGTTTGTTTTGGAGCTCAAATAATCAGCCAATCTGATTTAAATATTTTTCATGACTCATCTAGTGCAAAATTTCAAACATTACTTTTCTGAAAATGGGCTGTAAACATCCGATTGCCCTGCAGACGAACTCACAAACATGTCGTTAAACTCATACGACAACGTGTGTCAGATGAAACACTTTTTACTTTCTTACAAAGTAATGTCGTGGACCGGAAATGATTATATCGTTCGTGTCCTTCCCAAATGTGTCGCACAAAAGGATAATATAGTTATCTGTTGCCCGAGCAAACAAAAACCGACTACGGGGTAGTAATTTTATCAACCGGCCCAGCTTGAGCAAACAGAATCATGCGAAACTGAGCAAACCCACATTGTTTTTCACCTGCTCTAATCTCAGAAAATCTGTGCCGCATCCAGCAAAATGTGATTATCATCACCTACAAGGAGTGTCAAAATGATTTGACAATATCAAATATCTGCTACTTAGCGGAGAAAGAAAGAAAGTGCGACAATTGAAAGCACGCAATAAAATCCGAACCACAAACGTGCCGATTACTGCCGTAGTAAAACAGAGATTAGGAAGAAGAAGGAGTCGCCCCAATCCATTCTGTGACAAACGTTTTAAACTGTAATGTAATACACGCCTTAAAACAAGGCAGACTAAATAAACGGTACTGTGTAAAATTATATTTAAAAAAGAAAAGCCGTAACTATTTATCACCATCGCGACAACATTCTGGTGAGATAAAGACACAAACGTGTATCTAGCTTAATCAACTGTGTGTGTGTGAGTACGTGTGTATGGGGTAGGGGGGTGAGAGGATAAAATACAATTGATTTTAGTAGAATACTGCACAGACTGGTCCCAATCTCGTGCTGCGATGCTGCACATGCAAGGGAAGATCTTTTTAAAAGCCTCATTAATTAACTCTTTGACTCCGGAACAACGCTCAGAGCGTTGGTCAGATGTGACACACGTGCCAAAACAACTCTCTGAGCGCTGTTTTTAGTCTATCACAAATTCAACTTATGGCACTGGGTGGAAAATAATTGCAGTCAAATAGTTAAACACTATTTGGCTTAAAATTTTATTTTCTCTCCACTAGTAAACACACAGTTAACAGTGTTTGCCAACGTTCTGGCTATTCTGTACATAACCGTAGTCATATCCAGGACTAAATACAAATACTTGAGATGACGAGAGTATATGACGGAAACGATAAAAAAAACTACACTTAAAGAAACATCACTACACGATGTAGAATCAAACACAAACCCTGGCTGCAATATAGACAGTTGGAGGAACAGACAGTGATATTTAAACAAGAATACATAAGTCGGGAAGAGCTTTCATTAAATTATATAATATACGGAGATCAAAATAAGTCAAGTCCAACACAAAAATCCGAATCTTCAATTCAAATGTCAAGTCAGTCCTATAGTACGGCTCTGAACATGTAGGAAAACAAAAACAACTTTTAGAAAGCTTCAAACTTTCGTAAATTGGTTCAAAAAAGAGTTGTCTCATACCTCCCTTTACCTTTCCTAACCTTAGAGCAGAGTCAGGCACCCATTTACAGCTGGGTAGACTGTAGAGTGACACCACAGTATTTCCTAACCGCTACACTTGCTGCGAGGTACCTGCCCTCTAATCACGGACACATTTTTGTGTGCTTGCCTAAAATAAAAGGATTGTAATGTATGACAAGATGACTAATTTAGAACTGATGACACGAACCAGACAAGTGGTATGACAAGATGACTAATTTAGAACTGATGACACGAACCAGACAAGTGATATGACAAGATGACTAATTTAGAACTGATGACACGAACCAGACAAGTGGTATGACAAGATGACTAATTTAGAACTGATGACACGAACCAGACAAGTGGTATGACAAGATGACTAATTTAGAACTGATGACACGAACCAGACAAGTGGTATGACAAGATGGCTAATTTAGAACTGATGACACAAACCAGACAAGTAGTATGACAAGATGACTAATTTAGAACTGATGACACGAACCAGACAAGTGGTATGACAAGAAGACTAATTTAGAACTGATGACACAAACCAGACAAGTTGTATGACAAGATGACTAATTTAGAACTGATGACACGAACCAGACAAGTGGTATGACAAGAAGACTAATTTAGAACTGATGACACAAACCAGACAAGTTGTATGACAAGATGACTAATTTAGAACTGATGACACGAACCAGACAAGTGGTATGACAAGATGACTAATTTAGAAGTGATGACACGAACCAGACAAGTGCCAGAAGAACAAGGCATGAGAAGAAGATGCTGGAGATGGATAGGAACCACATTAAGCACCACTTGTTTATATCTTTACTAGGCAGTCCTTGTTCTGGAACCGTCTGCTTTGTGGCAGACTTGCATTGTGAAAAGCTCAGATACGTAATATTGTGTCTGAAAGGTACGTAAAACTTATATTGATCGATAGATTTCAAAGTATTTTGGTGTCATGTAATTTGATGTATATATTAAGATTAATGTTATCAGTGACTTTGATTTACTTGCTGGTATCTTAATCTTGGTACTCTAAACGCTATGATGATATCTGAAGTTGATCTCCAGTTGAATCTAACCAGAAACAATCCTGAACAGCGTGACGTAGCTAGAGTCATTGTCAGGATTATGCTCAGTAGTAGCTATAAAAGCATACAGTATTTCAGGGCGTAGTTTTTAAATGTTGGGTATCAAAGTGTTTGTCTTCTTCATCTTTTTGTTCTTTTTCTACTGCTTGTTTTCTTTCCGGGTTTCTTTTCCTTCAATGCACGTATATACATTTTCGTTGATGGAATGTCTTAAATGAAAACCATTTTGGCATAACGTATGACCAAATGGAATGAATCAAGACAAAAAAAAAAAATCAGGAACATTTTATAATGATCCCTGACACGATATGATAGAAGTACTAACTGACAGCACTAACATCACACCCTATAGATATTTGTGCTGGATTTAAACTCAAGATAGACACAGGACTCTTACACGCTAGGAGACAGCCTATCGTCACATACCGTCACAAAATGTTGACTACTTCCCCCCTATCGTCACATATCGACACAAAATGTTGACTCCCCCCCCTCCCCCCATCGTCACATATCGTCACAAAATGTTGACTCCCCGCCTATCGTCACATACCGTCACAAATATTGACTCCCCCTCCCTATTGTCACATACCTTCACAAAATGTTGACTCCCTCCACCTATCGTCACATACCTTTACAAAATATTGACCCCCCACCTAACGTGACATAGTGTCACAAAATGTTGACTCCCCCCACTTATTGTCACATACTGTCACACAATGTTGATCCCCCACCTCTCGTCACATACCGTCACAAAGTATTGAGTTCCCCCACCTATCGTCATATACCGTCACAAAATGTTAACTGTGACAGAATGGGGCGACTCTTCTTGATCTCTGTTTCACTACGGCAGTTTGAGTTACATTTTTGTACTAATTTTTATTGCTTGTTTTTAAGTGTTGCACATTGTTTCTTTCTCTCCTAAGTGTAGTTTTTTATTTTAAATAAGAAATTGCGTCTGGAGTACGTGAATGATGATTTGCCTGAATTACAATTAAACAGGTACATAAATCTCACAAAATAATATGTTGCACCTTAGGCACATGTGATGTAATCATCACTCATTACTCATCACTACTCCAGTCGGAGTCTGGGGTCGCTCTACTGTCGGGTTTCCCGCCCGACTAGTCAGAAACAATCACCACCTCTTGCAGTAGTGGTTCATGCATATACTGTTTTCATATATTGAGGTTGCCAGCCTCATATATAACCACTTAGCAAGAAACATGTCAAATTTCACATTAGTAAATAAATTGTTTTCACTTACCCTAAAATTTTGGAATACACAATCTCTTTACACAGATTTAGAATGGACACAGCTCCGTATTAGATGCTTCGAAATGGCTTAGGTCTAGAAATTAGAATTAATTCCTCTGACCGAGGGTGTTCTGCAAACTCCTGGCCTGGGAAAACTTTTGTTTAATTCCTCTATGACTTGTCATCAAATTCCTAAGTTTCCAGTCTTGTATTAAAAATGCGGGTTTACTTGTAAACTCCTAAGTTGCCCAATACTCGATTTGTTACTTATAGTTGTGGAATTTCTTAGTCCAAGTTCTCCTTTTTCTTTCTGGCTTTTAGGAGTCGCTGATATGACTTGTGCGCTGTAGTCTCTCTGTATGATCTGTGTCTGTGTTTTCATCACACTATATTCTCAGTTCTTGGTGCAAATCACAGATTCCACTTCCGACTAGTGTGCCAATAAAGTATATTGCATATTTCAGTTCCTCAAAATGAACCAATCCAATCTAATCTCGTTCAGCACTACGTGGGTATGGGCTTTTTTTTCCAAATTCGAAAAAATACCCTCACGTGTTTCACGATGTTAAATTTAATATCCGCGAGTGACCTCTTACAGTGAAGTCATATCGTTGCGTAAAACTTTCGGCTGCACCTTTCTGCCTCTCACCATATTGTGACTATGTGTTTCTGGCGTAACGTCTGTCGTGGAACGACTTCTCACCAACTTTTTCTTCTGTCTGTTATTTTATTCCTCTTAAAATCTCTCGCTAGATTGTAAAAAAAAAAAAATTCCCTTCAGATATCTTTTTCATTCTTATAATGAAAAAGTATCTCTAGATTTCACAGTATTTTACTAGCTCAGGTTTCTCACGGTCCAGGACAATAAATTATTCCTCCACCAGCGAAAGTCCAAGGTGGAACACGGTGCAACGATAAGACCGGAAATAGACCGTCTTTGTTTGTTCACGAACTGGACGCATGTAAAACAGCCGGCAACGGTGGACGCTAGGGCGAGTTGAAACGAAGGTAACTTAATACCCCTGGGACCAGAATAGAATTTGCAACAAAGCCACCCACCCCTGCACGGAACTGCCTCCTGGAATATTGGAGGGAATTTTAAGCATTCTTCTTGTAACCATCATTCGGAGCAGACAGACTCTGGGCCCAAGTGGGCATTTCATGTTGCGAAATATTCGTAGTGAATTCAGTTGAGCGAAGTAAGTAGATCTAACTAATACTGCTGATTTTATAACATGAATAATCATATGTTTATCAACAGCTTGCTATTGCAGTAACTTTTTGTAAAGTTTAAATGCATTTCCATTTTCAGTGACAATAATTGTTATTTGCATATTTACAGATCACTCAAACTAATGTATGAGTTGCTGAGGTCATTGACCTAATTAACCACTGATCTTTATTTCACAGCCTGGCAGAAATAAGACAGGGTTATATTATTGTTGTTACTTTGAGATTTGCATATTGACCCAAGCAAAATAGAAGTGTATTAGTGGTCCTTCTATTTTCTATTTCTTATAAGGCTTCTGTGTTCTCTGTCAAGACTACAAACTTGATAACAGTGTTCTCAATCACTTCTTCTCACTTTGTCACATAAGGGACATTAATGTGTTTTTCATTATGGAAGGTTCTTTAATGTATTTAATGCAATTCTATGCATATACCATGTTGTATGATTGAAGAACTATTTTATGTATGATTGAAGAACTATTTTATTATCAGTATATGAATGTTATTTGCTACAGGAACCAGGACTTTAACTCTTTAACCCCCAAGAGCCAGTATACTGGCTCTCCTCCTAGACCCATTTGGCCCAATCGACAGTATACTGGCTTTCTTATCTCTTGATATTTTCTAAGGCTGTTCTCTAATTTTGACAACTCACAAACGCTATTTTCTTAAAGTATAGCCATCCAATATGGACTTTTGTTATTTATGAATATGAACATTTAAATAAATTATTTCCAAGCAAAAACAATAAAAACATACTGGTATGGCCATTTTTGTTTGGGCCAAACCCACTTTTTTGCTCGAGTAAGCAAGAGTGTAAATCATTGGTTCTCAGACCTTGGCAGCAATGACACCCCACCAAGTTAAAGCAGCATAGGAAACTATTCCCCTGTGGTTCTCAAACCATTGTTGACAGTGACCCCAGAATTAAAATACTGCTCTATGGGCACTAGGTGAACCAGTGGTTCTCAACCATTTGATGATCCCAGCCCCTACTTCCCAGTTTGTGAAGCTCATTGCCCACATGGGGAAAACCACTGCTGTAAATAAGCAGACAGCCAGATAGAGACTGAGAACTCAAGATACGCTATAATGTCAGTTAAGAAGGAGTAGTTCATAGATAATAGATCACACATTGTTAATGAATGGTAGTTAACCTTGTGTTAATTTAATTTCTGATGGACGCTTACCGGCCATCAGACTTGGGAGATGATTGCTCTTGAAAGCAACTAACGGTACTTCAATTGTTCCAGTCCACCCAGGTTGCGGTTACACAGTACTAAACCCAGGTTGCGGTTACCAGATACCTAAATCAGGTCCAGGGTACGAGTCCATGGTACCAAAGATTACCCTTACCCACCATACCCTATCAAATAGGTTATCATACCCAACCATATCCTATTACCCAGTAACCATACCACACATCTCATAAGCAGAAGAGGTATTCAGCAGAGGTGACTTACCCCATCCTTATCTGAGATGTGCACTGAGCCCAGGGAAGCAAACTCTGACACCCTCTGAACCCATAGAACTGTTTATGAGACTAAAGTGCTGGGGCAGACCAAACCAAGAGAGTCTGAACAAATCATCTCCGCAGCTACTACAGGCCTTCGGAGAGATGAGTATAACACCTACCAGCACAACTACCATAGAAGAGATCTACTGTCCATATGATGACAACATAGTTGTTTTTTCTCCCAACAGTAGAGCTAAACTCTTTTTTCATATATATATATATATATATATATATATATATATATATATATATATATATATATATATATATATATATATATATATATATATATATATATATATATATATATATATATATATATATATATAAAGAAATGTAAGATTCTATACCCTTTTATCCAACTTTACATAACAGAATCTGTTGTTATTTTTCTTGTTAACTTTATTTGGGCTGTATTTTTGTTTTAAATATAAATCTACACCCTGGGGGCTCAGCCATAATTCTCTTAACTTCTATTGGGTCGGGATATTTTAATTGTGGCTGGACACCAAATCTCTTTCTCAACCTTGTGTGCTTTACACAGTCCTTTTGTAGGATTCCTGAGGAAGAATTTATCGTCCAGAAAATATCCTGTTTAGTGTCCCCAGAATTCTCTTTTAAGTAAATTTCTAGTACACTATTTCCCGAGGAGAGGCAGTTTCTTCAAACTCGGAAGCTATCAATAAGACATTATTATCTTTATTCTTCCAGTACATCCAAACTGTCCTATCTCCTTCAAACACTTCGCCCCAGTTGGGACGCTCGTGTCCGGGATAAACTCTTATTTCATATTTAGACACTTGTCTAAGATATGAAAACTCTTTATCTTTCCTAGACCACTACTGCTGTAGGTACTTGTCACTTATTGGTGTCCAGGCCTAGGATTAGATTAAATAGGGAACATATAAATTACCCTAGACTAAAATACATATACATTTTTTGCAAGAAATAAAGCAGATTTTATGTTGTGTTAGGAGAACTCTTCTTGGTGGTACTGCTGGTAATTAGTTACCTATTGTTAACTAATTTTTAATTTGATGGTTATATAAGGCTGGTTTGATATAATATATGGTTTTGTAATACTTTAGTATAGTTAAGACTATAGAAAATATTTTTTGCCTTAATTATTGTTGGTGAGTTAGAGATCTCATACTCGCTCAACGAACCACTACGGATATAATGGAAGAATCTGTAGAGTTGAATGAGTGGAGAACATTCTGGACAGAGTTAGCCATTGAGTGTGAACTCTCCGGAGAAGAACTGGATACTTTTGTTTCACAAAAGATGGAAAAATGCACGATGAGAGAAGCGAAAAGGAAGGAATGGAGAGCAAAGTGCAAGGAAGAGAATGTGGAATATGAGAGTCAAAGACAAGAAAAATCCCTCCATTGTAAGGAAGAAATGGAAATTCAGTTTCAACCTACAAAAATGGAATTCAGGGATAAACTTGAATCTAGGAATACTCATCATGCTACTCCTTTGCCAGTTGCATCACCACCTTCAGTGGTAAATATAACTGCACCACATAAAGCCAAGTCTATGTCTCAGAATTCAGGCTCAGACAGAGCAGAGGTATGTATATCCAAACGGAGACAGCTAGACCATCCTGAGAACAAGATTAAGCACAAGAGTGCTGATAATCTGAAGAGACCTTCCTCATCCTCAGCAAAAACTCACAACAGGCATATCGAAAACCACCGCACCAAAAACCTGGTAAATAGGATCGCTCAACCAAATAGGATCACTCAACAGAAAAGGATTATGCAACCCTATGGGAAGGGAAGGGATGTTCTTGAACATCACCTGTCGGCCAACTTACATCAGTTAGATTGTATGCGCCGAGACCCAATCCCACAGACTTCTTACAAAGCTAAGGTCCCTGCCATGGATGGGAACTTGACGAAGGCCCGGAGTGGATACAGGGATTCTCAAAATGTGGAGACTGCCACAGTAAATGGAGAAGAAATCACCTGTTTGTTTTATCAAGATCTTGGGTGTGATGCCCTTGTCTCAGCCTCTGTCATTGACCTTGATCAAGTCACTGAAGAGGATGTTGAGGTAACAGCACTCATGATCAACAACAGAAGGATGATTTTGCCTTTAGCTTATGTAGAAGTTAGGTCGAACTTTGTAAACGGCAAAGTAAAGGCCGCAATATTGGATGAACGAATTTACCCCATACCTCAAGGAGGGAAATATATCATCTTAGGAGACTCAGCACGATCCCGAGACGACGTGACAGAACAGGCTATGGAGACTCCAATGCCTAACTCTTCTTCCAATATTTTCACTGAAAAGTTGGAAGAGTGCAAAGGGGATGACAACCCCGGAGCACTTAATTCTGAATCAGTTTCGACAGTCTTACCCACTCTCTGCGTGCAGAAAGTGAAGCCGGGCCAGAGTTTCTTGGTACCTGGTGGGATGAAACATGTTTTAGAAATATCTTCCGTTAACATGGGAGAAGCGGCTGTAGAGGAACAGGACCCTCAAGCACTAAGACTTCACTCAGTTCCGATAACTTCACCCACTCTCTGGGATCAGAAAGTGAAGCGGGTCCAAATTTCCTTGGTAACTGGTGGGAGGAGATATGTTTCAGGAATATCTTCCTTTAACACGGGAGAAACGGCTAAAGAGGAACATGACCCTCAAGCACTTAGTCTTCAGTCAGTTCCGATAACCTCACCCACTCTCTGGGATCAGAAAGTGAAGCGGGTCCAAATTTCTTTGGTACCTGGTGGGCAGGAACAAATGGTAGACTTATCTTTCTCTGTCACTGGAGAAACAGGGATAGAAGATCATACACGCTCTCATACCTGGGGAGATAGGTATGTGTCCTTAGGCAGGTCAAGTAATATGACTAAAATAAGGTTGTGTATGAGGCTGGCAACCTCATCACGCAAAACTATTTGCTATAGATCCAATTGTAAGCAGAGTGTAGGCTTTAGGGCAAGCTCTTTGCCAGAAGGCAAGCTTCAATGGAGGATCCAGAAGGAGGAAAGGAAGAGTGGGATTATCATGCGAGCAGACTTGCTCACCCCACCTCGACTACTTATTGAAGAGGAAACGGATAGCCATGTGGTGATTACAGGCATACCGTTTGACAGAGGAAAAATAGGAAATATTTGGATTGAAAGAATGGAGGACACGATACATGAATGTTGTGTCTGACATAAGAGAAGAGTCGGCTCGAACTTAGTTGGCCGTTGGCAGAACTTTCAAAAGGGGGCTTATGTCGTGGAACGACTTCTCACCAACTTTTCTTCTGTCTATTATTTTATTCCTCTTAAAATCTCTCGCTAGATTGTAAAAAAAAAATTCCTTCAGATATCTTTTTCATTCTTATAATGAAAAAGTCTCTCTAGATTTCACAGTATTTTACTAGCTCAGGTTTTTCACGGTCCAGGACAATAAATTATTCCTCCACCAGCGAAAGTCCAAGGTGCAACACGGTGAAACGATAAGACCGGAAATAGACCGTCTTTGTTTGTTCACGAACTGGACGCATGTAAAACATCCGGCAACGGTGGACGCTAAAGCGAGTTGAAACGAAGGTAACTTAATACCCCTGGGACCAGAATAGAATTTGCAACAAAGCCACCCACCCCTGCCCGGAACTGCCTCCTGGAATATTGGAGGGAGTTTTAAGCATTCTTCTTGTAACCATCATTCGGAGCAGACAGACTCTGGGCCGAAGTGGGCATTTCACGTTGCGAAATATTCGTAGTGAATTCAGTTGAGCGAAGTAAGTAGATCTAACTAATACTGCTGATTTTATAACATGAATAATCATATGTTTATCAACAGCTTGCTATTGCAGTAACTTTTTGTAAAGTTTAAATGCATTTCCATTTTCAGTGACAATAATTGTTATTTGCATATTTACAGATCACTCAAACTAATGTATGAGTTGCTGAGGTCATAGACCTAATTAACCACTGATCTTTATTTCACAGCCTGGCAGAAATAAGACAGGGTTATATTATTGTTGTTACTTTGAGATTTGCATATTGACCCAAGCAAAATAGAAGTGTATTAGTGGTCCTTCTATTTTCTATTTCTTATAAGGCTTATGTGTTCTCTGTCAAGACTACAAACTTGATAACAGTGTTCTCAATCACTTCTTCTCACTTTGTCACATAAGGGACATTAATGTGTTTTTCATTATGGAAGGTTCTTTACATGTATTTAATGCAATTCTATGCATATACCATGTTGTATGATTGAAGAACTATTTTATTATCAGTATATGGATGTTATTTGCTACAGGAACCAGGACTTTAAGAATGCTTGCAATTATTTAGCTATTTAATGAATTTACCACTTGACTGACAAAATGTAAGTCAGCAGTTCTCAAGCCTTGAGACCATGACTACCCTCCAAATGATTTACTGCTCGAGTAAGCAAGAATGTAAATCATTGGTTCTCAGACCTTGGCAGCAATGACACCCCACCAAGTTAAAGCAGCATAGGAAACTATTCCCCGGTGGTTCTCAAACCATTGTTGACAGTGACCCAAGAATTAAAATACTGCTCTATGGGCACTAGGTGAACCAGTGGTTCTCAACCATTTGATGATCCAAGCCCCTACTTCACAGTTTGTGAAACTCATTGCCCACATGGGGAAAACCACTGCTGTAAATAAGCAGACAGCCAGATAGAGACTGAGAACTCAAGATACGCTATAATGTCAGTTAAGAAGGAGTAGTTCATAGATAATAGATCACACATTGTTAATGAATGGTAGTTAACCTTGTGTTAATTTAATTTCTGATGGACGCTTACCGGCCATCAGACTTGGGAGATGATTGCTCTTGAAAGCAACTAACGGTACTTCAATTGTTTCCAGTCCACCCAGGTTGCGGTTACACAGTACTAAACCCAGGTTGCGGTTACCAGATACCTAAATCAGGTCCAGGGTACGAGTCCATGGTACCAAAGATTACCCTTACCCACCATACCCTATCAAATAGGTTATCATACCCAACCATATCCTATTACCCAGTAACCATACCACACATCCCATAAGCAGAAGAGGTATTCAGCAGAGGTGACTTACCCCATCCTTATCTGTGATGTGCACTGAGTCCAGGGAAGCAAACTCTGACACCCTCTGAACCCATAGAACTGTTTATGAGACTAAAGTGCTGGGGCAGACCAAACCAAGAGAGTCTGAACAAATCATCTCTGCAGCTACTACAGGCCTTCGGAGAGATGAGTGTAACACCTACCAGCACAACTACCATAGAAGAGATCTACTGTCCATATGATGACAACATAGTTGTTTTTTTTTCCTTAACAGTAGAGCTAAACTCTTTTTTCATATATATATATATATATGTATATAAAGAAATGTAAGATTCTATACTCTTTTATCCAACTTTACGTAACAGAGTCTGTTGTTATTTTTCTTGTTAACTTTATTTGGGCTGTATTTTTGTTTTAAATATAAATCTACACCCTGGGGGCTCAGCCATAATTCTATTAACTTCTATTGGGTCGGGATATTTTAATTGTGGCTGGACACCAAATCTCTTTCTCAACCTTGTGTGCTTTACACAGTCCTTTTGTAGGATACCTGAGGAAGAATTTATCGTCCAGAAAATATCCTGTTTAGTGTCACCAGAATTCTCTTTTAAGTAAATTTCTAGTACACTATTTCCCGAGGAGAGGCAGTTTCTTCAAACTCGGAAGCTATCAATAAGACATTATTATCTTTATTCTTGCAGTACATCCAAACTGTCCTATCTCCTTTAAACACTTCGCGACAACGTCCACAAATCTTGAGTTTCCAGACAGATTATCCTAGGTAATTACACACAGGGATGGTCTAAGCGGAAACACATTACGCAATACCACCTGTGTTTCGCTAGACGGATCTGTGCCAGATTAGCCACACCATATGGGATTCTTTTCATAGACTGTGCACAATGCAAGCTTGAATAAATAGGCACAATCGCTTTGAAAAGATGGTCAGCCTGATAATACATGATAAATTATTATTACTGCCCGGGTCAATAAACATGGCGTAACACAAACAGTCGATGAGTGAAGTGTTAGAGACTTAACTCTACTGATCCAACGTAGAGAGCAAAAATGAATGACAAAGCACAAATTATGCCACATAAAACGATGATCGGTGAGAAAAAAATGAAGAAAAAGAAGTGATACTGCTGGAGTGGATTAAAAAGTGAGAGAGCGCACAAAAGTACAGGCACAAATTGAGACGTACCGTCACAATGATAATGACTGTAGAAGGGAAGTTGTAAACAGATATTATCGCCTACGTCACCAGACATGATACTTGAAACAGGAATGCTTTTACTAATGCCACTCCTACTATAGCTTTGGCTAGATTGCTGTTTTTTCAGTAACAAAGCTAATTGTGATTTTCTCTTCCTCCCGTTAAAACCGCTTGATACACGGTAACCCGAGCCATTCTTAGCTAAACAGTTCTCCATAACTCTTTACATCAATAATCATTTTTAATGGTGGGAATAATAATTATTAATCCTTCTTAACTGTAGACCTTTTGCTTCCACCAGTCTAGAATGTCTATTCTAAATTATACCCGGCAGAAGGTTTCTATGTTTATTTATGTCTGTTTTTAAGCAAAATTTGTTTTTCGATGGAAAAAGTCACATCTTCAACTGTACATATTCCATGCTTACGATATGAAGAAAAAGAAGAAGACGACGAAAAAAAAAGACGAAGAAGAAGAATGAAGATGAAGAAGACGACGATGAAGAAGAAAAAGAAGAAGATGAAAAAGAAGAAGATGAAAACGAAGAAATTGAAGAAGAAGAGGAAGAAAAAATAGAAGAAGTAGAAGAAGTCAATGAAGAAGACGAAGATGAAGAAGACGACGACGAAGAAAAAGATGAAGAAGACGACGACAAAGAAAAAGATGAAGAAAAGAGAAGAAGACGAAGAAGGAGAAGGAAAATAACAAGAAGAAGAAGACGATGATGAAGAAGAAGATAAAGAGAAAGAATACGACGACGAAGAAGAAGAAGAAGGGGAAGAAGAAGAAGGGGAAGACAATGAAGAGGAAGAAGAACAAGAAGAAGAAGAAGAAAAAGAAGACGGAAAAGAAGGAGGAGAAGAAGAAGAAGAAGAAGAAGAAGAAGAAGAAGAAGAAGAAGAAGAAGAAGAAGAAGAAGAAGAAGAAGAAGAAGAAGAAGAAGAAGAAGAAGAAAGAGAAAAAAAGGAGAAGAAGAAGTCAAAAATAAAGTCAACGTGTAAGAAAACTGGAGTTTAGAAATGTGAAAGTGAAAAGCCGCATTTCAAATGGTGTACTTGAGAACCACTTGTAACTATAGCCGATATTGAAGGAAATATAGATATGTCTGACAGAGAAGAAAGTGTAGAAATGAGAACTGATCATGTCAATGGGAACTGGAAGTTGTGGATACTGACATGTCAAGCATTCCTGCACTTTACGAAGATCACAGTGACATAGTCAAGAAATATTACAATTATGACCTATTATTTGGCAGATTAAGAACATAGAAGCAAACAACTGTATTTTGCCTTTTATTTATATAGCTAAAATTAACAACTTACCCCAAATTTCTTTGAGAATACAGACTGACTTCTGGCCCAGAGAAATAGTTAAAACAACTTGAATAAATTCCTCTTACACGTGGTCTGGAGTAATACTTTGCAAATACAATACCACTATGACTTAGTGTTCACGTTCCTAGGATTCCGGGCTTTCCATATTAATGAAATTAGAGTTTTCCTGGGATACAAGTCACAAGATGCTCAAATACGTTGTCTGGTCCTTTAAAGTGGAATCCTGTATTGATCATGATTTCCTACACTGTTACCACATTCCGTCTCTCAGGTGCGTGTCTGCAATATGTCACCAGATGGATAACTTACTGCCCCGTACCTGTGCAGACACCGATCCTCGTGTGACCATTTGGGTTGTACTCTTTCCAAGACAGAAATTAAGAGGTCACAATAGCCATAACAGTGATAAACAAGCTCGCTGGGCAATCTCCGTTATGTTTACGGCGTAATCCGGCTGCTGTATATTTAGTGCGCTAGAATGTGACCAGTAGGACTGGCGGCCAATATTGCCTTGCCTGTGTATAATCTCTCAACAGGGATGATCAAGTTATCATACATGAGTTGAATTACAGGAAGAAAGTGTAAACCATGACGCGTAATGACTAAAAACAATCAAAGGTCGAGACAAAGAAAGTGGAAGGCACAGGATGAATTACATGATGGCTCAGACCAATGCCAAGTCTCTGGCAACTAATAGCGTCAATCGCGGTCCTTTACCCAAGTACATGCGAGGAAAATCATATCCCTTGAGAATAATGATTAATACTGAACTTAACAGTACGATACTCATTGTATGAGACAGTGTCTAAGCCTTGCGAGTGGGGCTGTCAACATCGTCATTACCAAGTGAGCTACACTACTCTCCCTTGAACACGAAGAGTTATAGACCGTGTCACCGTCACCAGGCTGTGATAAGCTTTCATTCGTCTGTGGATGAGTTGAATTATTTAAATTATTTCCTTTGATCGACTTATCCAAGTTTTGTTGAAGTTATTTGTTGAGATAAGTCTCTAGATGGTAGAGTACCTTGTCAAATGTCCAAAAGCTTTAATCACGTCTATATGACATACGTGGTATAATAATGTATTCTTTATTCACCTCTCTAGACGTGGTATAATAATGTATTCTTTATTTACCTCTCTAGACTCGGCGTCTGTGGCCTAATGGATATGAACGCGGTTTCATAATCCAGATATACCAGGTTCGAAACCTGCTGCATGCGGTTTGGTAGCAGATCGCTTTGTGTGGATTTTTAACAATGGTATAAGCGCCGTACCGTTCAGAAAGCAATGGCAAACTACTGAATGAAAAAAATTGCCTAGAAAAATCACAAACAGCCAATAAAAGCTGGGGTTGATTGCCACGTCCTGTAAAGGATAAGCAACTAACTTTAGACTCGGTTAGACACGAAGGAGGGAAATTATATTTCATCATCATCAATGTATTTTCTTTCCTTTTGGAGCATGGACCCACCACTGTAGTTGCACCCACCCCCTTGAAGTCATGTAGCTCAAGTTTCAGTAGCAATTAGTTTTATATGATTAGGTTACCAGCTCAATTTACAACTTTATATTAGTTGTCTTGTATGACATTACAACTTTATATTAATTGTCTTGTATGACATGTACAACTTTATATTAATTGTCTTGTACGACATGTACAACTTTATCTCGTATTAGTTGCCTTGCACGACGTGTACAACTTTATATTAGTTGCCTTGTATGGCATGTACACCATTATATAGTGGCACGAATACATTACATTTAATGTTATTTGAGACGCTGCTCCACATGCATTTTAAAATAAGCCAATATATATCATGGCGTAACATATGCAGTCTTTGAAATTTCTCTGTACCGTCATAGCTCAAACACTGTCCTTTGATAGACTTCAAAGTTTTATTAATTCAGACTCACTTGATATACAGAATTCATTCTCTCTTGTAAAATGTAGCTACATACATCTCACAGAAGTATATTGATGCACTAGTGATGGTACATAATAGGGTTTTGTCACAATATTATATAAATTACATGAGCTCAGACATACGTCCCCTCGTCATAAGCTACACACATCGAAGAACCAGCAGACGATCTTCTCCCGTCTGCCTTCCTAACTTTCACGTCTGCCAATCTACACCCCGAGGCAATGACATCACTTTATGTGTTACCAAGGACTACGTATAATAAACAAACGATGAGCGTTGTCGAACCATTTTATGATATCGACACAAATGTTATGAATTTTACTCATAACATTACTCCCCCCTCCCCCTCCCCTCGGCAAAATAATAGAAACAAAGCTTTCATTATGTCCGTGGTGTGAGTATAACATCACCAGAGTGAAACATGGTATCATTACACTTCACTCTAAGTACGAAATAGCATATCGCCCAGGTTTCTGCCACAGAGTAGGCAATTAAACACAATATCACCGAGACATGCCTGTATTCTGCTGCTCAAAGCCGCTATTCTCCGTCGTAAACTGGTACGATTAACTTGGTCCAGTTTTAATCCTTGCTATTTGATATTACTGACCAGTTTACACAAAATAGAAACATGATGAACATTTTAACACATTTAAACCTGCATTTGATAAATTATTACAAGTGACACTTAGAAACTGGCTGATACGGGCTCGTTGATGGGGTTTTATATTATTTATATTATTATTTCAATGAGTATTGCAGCTAATCAGGCCAAGGTCCATCTTGTGGTATGTTAGTGACCCCACACACAGCCTATCTCCACCAACGAATAATATCACCACGAAGGCAAAGTTGGACGATTCAAATATACAGTTTTATTTACACAACGAAGCTCCATAAATACGAGTACATTCTTGAAATGCGTATACAGTAGTTTATGGCGTCACCTCTACAGTCTTTAGTATCGATCTGTAACGTCTGCTAGTAGAACAATGTCGAGGACATTTTCATGCATTTTTATTATAATACAAAAGTTCTCAATATAAGAATTTCTTTCTTACAAATAGACTAGCATCGCCTCATGGAGGTTTATGGACGATCTAGTGATGGTAACATAGGAATATCTCACGAACTGCTATAATACTCGGAAGCTATGACACATGCGTCCGCCCGCCTTGAAAGACACACAGCTAAGAGACCGGCAATAGATCGCAGACGTTTAGTACGAGCAACTCAATAGTCTGCTCACTGAACCCAATAGGCAATGACAAACTTCCTGCAACCAATGGTACCGGTCATCAACAAAAATGGCAAATAGTAGAGCCGTATTTGATATTGACAGATATGTTATGAATTTTACTCATATCATCTACCCCCCCCCCTCCCCCCACCGTCAAATAATGGAAACGAAGTTTTCATTATTTACGTGGTGTGAGTATAACATCACTGGAGTGAAAAGATGGTATCATCAAACTTTACTGTTAGTATGAAACAGTATAGCACCCAGGTTTGTGCTCCAGAGTAAGCAATTAAATACGCAATGTGTGGACATTAGCAAAAATTACCAACACCATCGACTACAGAGGACATAAATCATTTAACAGCAAAGTAACCATAGCAAGATCAGCCAACATGTAAAAAAATATAATGATATCAGTCCAGGCTCTCCCATACCGCACACCGTCCTAAACACCTAACTGTTCTGCCATGTAAGATTAGTCCCTTAGTCTCATAATGCAAAGCATTAAAATTAATACAATTATGTAATAGAGTCAATTGATGACATGAGGCAGACAATCAACCAATGAATTGAGTGACGCAATATCTTTGTGACTTGATCAAAATAATGTGTGCCTCAAAATTATATGTCCTTAATATAACATATTAATGGTAAGAGAAGCAAGGAAATCTTGAATATGACACATATGTGTTGTGACAACTTGCCCAATCTTCTCTTCATTTTTTTTATTATTTACGTGACATCGTTTTTTTCTCATCCTCAATGCATGATCGCAAAGTCCCGGGAATTGTCACTGGCGGAAATTCTCCTAGCATTCAGTATTTTCTCCTCGCTATTTTTAGATACGACGTCATTGTTGACCAATGACCTCGGTAGCTAGGAACCTGTTTTAATTTAAGACTGCTTAAGCTGATAAAACCAGTTTATGCCACTTTAGGAAGACCCCACGTGACTTTTAACGCTATTGATTGGAGCGTTTATTTGACGCTAATGTCACATGATGCACGCTATGGATCACGTGTCCAAGCGGAAATGTCCCGCTAAAAGTGCGCCAAACACGGGCATTCTTCACTTGCCCGGAACCCTTGAGACAGCTAGGTCTAACCCAATTATCGGCGAATTCTCGCATTAAAAGCACTGAAGCCACGTGTCTAATTGCGGGTTAGCGTCCATCTTTGAGTAGGTAAGTGAAATCTCGCTAGAATATAATGTGATGAAATGTGTAGTACATTGCAAAATCGACGCAAGATTGGTATGTTTACTTTATTCATATTTTTGTTTTACGATCACATCCAGCCACATGTGATCGGGTATATTTTATGATCCCACGGGATATGTACATGTTCATAATAATGTATAACGGGAATATATATATATATAGCTATTAATTTCCATATTATTTGATTATTTTCGACCCGACGTTTAGACTAACGGAAATTAATAGTAACGATAATGTTGACCGACCGTGACATATATTCATTATAAATTATATGACGAGGCGACCAGACATGAAGTGTGTGATAATGTTGTCAGACAATTCTAAAAACACGGATGTCCAATTATTTGTTAAATTCATCATAATGACATGACGATTAGGCTAGAGGCACAGAACTAGAATACTGTTGCCGACATTTCTATGATAAATTTGGTGGGTTTAACTGACATTTATAATAATTCATCGGGTTAAGCTGACGATAAATCAGTCTAAAGAATTATAATACTGCCACTGGGGCAGAGAAATATAATAAAGGACAGACAGGAGAAACTTGAATTCAAGATTAGACTCTAGACATATGATGTTAGAGACTAAAATCTGAGGTGACGGGCAGAGGGACGGCTTAGGGAAAGACTGCTTTCTAAAGCTAGAAAATTAATGAAGCCGTCGTATTTGTCTTCAGTCTATGGTGGAGCCTTGCACGACAGTCCAATCTCAGCGCAGAATACGGAGTCGAGCACAGAGAAGGCAAATCCGAACCATTCAAGACCTACCGGGGCAACGTCAGGAGACCGGAGAACTAACCACACTTCACTATCAGCCAGGGGCTGAAAAGCTAAGTCCACGAAAAAAGGAACCTCACTACATCAATGCCTAGTTTAGTCATCCATGATGAAAAACACTTGAATTGTGAGACACATAATACATACAGCAGACACTAATTCCATCGACAATACTATCATTCACCATCTATTCACTTTATTGCAATAAACCAATTGGGTGTATATACTGTACCCCACGCTTTGTTCCTTCCATTAGATGTTGAATATTGTCTATGTTTATCTTCCTTTATAAGGGAGGGGGGGGCTCGTAAAATATAATATAATTTAAAGAATAATAATAATAATAGATAACTGAGAAGGGGACGACGGTAGCGAGAGACCAAATATCTCCTTACAATCTTTTCCAGACCTGTCGAGTTAGGAGAATTTACCCTCTTCGTCACCCTTCGGAAGTGGGAAAACCCAGCAGGGATTCCTTGAGCCAAATCTTCCACATCAGATCTATTATTTCCTCTAAATAATTCTCTTATCCTTTAAACGCTACGTGACACTGGTGTCTCGGTCCGGGATTTGAACTTATGTATTTTATCATACCTCTGGGATAGTATCATCCATTCAGTCATTACAGTATACCATTTTAACACATGTATTTTCACACAGTGAGCTCTAGAAAGACAGAAAACATTTTTTCTAGAAATTCAGGCATTGATTGGTGAATCCCTTTATATATGTTGTTTTTAATTAAGTTAGTTCTTGATTTTGTATTTCATTGAATTACAGACCTTAAGTCTCCATAACTGTAGTAATTTCATTCTACAGCAGTCGGATAAATAATTAGTATTTACTTGTTGCTAGAAATACTATTGGAAGGTAGCACTAGCTTACTCAGTGTGGACTTTAACTGCAAAAGATGGCTGAAATAGTTAAGCTTAAGGCAGCACTAGGGGGGGTGGACCTTGCAAATTATGTCAGTGTCGAGACTGATAAGTATTACGCTCGAGAAACAGCGAAAGCTGAAAGAGAAGAGCGAATAAAGTTAGCAGAAATAGATGAGAGGATAAAAGCTGTAGACGCTAGAGAAAGAAGCGAGAGAGATGAACGCGAGCATGCATTGAAGATGAAGCAGTTAGAGATGCAGGGACAAGCTCAAAGAGTTGAACCAGTAGCCGGTGCGACCGCATCTACCTCCTCAGGCAACCTATCGCCACGGTCAGATGATATGCCTTCCTTGCACGCAGGGGGCACCGGACCTTTGCCATCCTCACTCATGTCAACTTTGGGACCTTTGACGTTTCCATTTGAAGCTTTCTCGGAACAAGCCGACTCGATCGATAGGTATCTCGACAAATTTGAGAAGTTTGCCACCACGTTTGGTTTGGAGAAGAGCAAATGGAACCTGAAACTGTCGCAAGGGCTTAGAGGAACTGCTTATGACGTGTATAGCAAGCTTCCTCCAGGTTTACAGGATGACTACGACTCTTTGAAAAAGGCACTATTGGTTCGTTATGAGCTACATGCTGACGCCTATAGGAAGAGGTTCCGTAACTCTAGGAGGGAAGTCGGAGAGAACTTTGCTCAGTTTGCTGCGAGACTGGATTCCTACGTGGAGAAGTGGGGTGCCCTAGGGAATTTTACTCATGATTGGGAAGGCCTGAAGGAAATGGTCATGATCGAACAACTGAAGGACACCATGACTTCCGACATGAGAAGATTCCTGACAGAGAATGGGGCCAGCACTTTAGAATCCATAGTCCAGTTAGCGGAACGATATCAGGCAGCACTATCAGAGAATCCACCACCCAGACGGAAACAACCAGATTACGTACCTAGACAGACCGCTCAGTCACACATGGACCCCCAAGTGAAACCACCGTATACTAACTTCAAAAAGCATGACAAGCCAGACTACAAGACTACTCAGAGATCTAATTTCCAGCAGCAGAGGCAAGGGGAAAAATGGTGTAAGCACTGTAGAACCATCACCCACAATACGCAGGAGTGCAACCGGAAAAACCCACCTCATCATGCTGCCTGCTTACGTAAAAGTGCCGCAAGGGGAAATGGACCGGAAGAACCTCTGGACAAACCCCGACATCCCCCGGTCGTTGAGACAGTCCTCGTAAATGACCAAGAGGTGACCTGCCTTTATGATACAGGCCTTGCATTCGACGCAGTTGTCTGTGCATCCCTAGTCAAGCCTGACCAGATGACAGAAGACACTATAGAAATACAAGGACCTACTAAAAGTGCAGCACCTATGCGTTTGGCCATAGCCAAGATTAAGGTCAAATCAAAATATGTGACTGGGGAAATCCGTGCAGCGATCTTGGACGACCCTATTTATCCCTTGATCTTAGGGTGTAGGTATGTGTTCTTGGGAGAACCCATTCACCCTCTGGTTGTGGCGGCTGTCACCACTAGAGGACAGGCCAAACGGAATACGGAGTTGGAATCCCCACCCAACATCCTTCCTGAGGAATTAAAAAAGGCACAAACGGAGGATCAATCTCTAGCACCCTGCTACAAAAAACTACCGAGAGCGCACACTCCTCTCCAAAAGGGAGACTTCTACAAGAAAAATGGGCTGTTGCATCGGAAAGCAGGAAATGGAGGACAGGAACATGGGCAACTTGTGGTTCCATCAGCATACCGAGCCCAGGTCCTAGAAATGGGCCATGCCCTTCCGTTTAGTGGCCACATGGGCATAAGTGCCACGATTCAGCGTATTTCATGTCATTATTATTGGCCAGGTATCAACGCCGATATCCAGAGATATGTGAAATCATGCCCGCAGTGCCAGAGGACAGCGCCGAAACACTGGACGGCCCCAGCCACTCTGGGAGAAATGCCAATCTTGGGCACACCCTTCGAACGAGTAGCGGTGGATATTGTGGGTCCACTTACTCGTAGCAAAAAGAGAAACAGTTATATACTCACGTTAGTGGATTGTTGCTCCATGTGGGCAGAGGCAATTGCTATGCCCGCCTGTGATTCTAAGCATGTTGCTGAGGCTCTGCTCACCATATTTACTCGGCTAGGGTTTCCGTCACAGATCCTGACAGATAATGGTTCCCAATTCCGAGGAAAACTCACCGAGGAAGTGTTTAGGATATTTCAGGCCCGACATATCCACACCTCTCCCTACCACCCCCAGGCAAATGGCCAGGTGGAGCGGTTTAACGGGACCCTTATTTCCATCCTTCGGAAACTTGCGCAGGAAAAACCAGAGAGCTGGGATCAATACTTACCCGCAGCACTATTTGCTTACCGCGAAGTACCCCACAATTCTACTGGGATGCCTCCTGCCACATTGCTGTTTGGTAGACCTATAAAAGGACCTTTAGAGGCACTGTTACGTACTTGGACAGATGATAAAGCTGATGAGACGGTCACCTCTGCATCCCAATACGTGAAGGAGTTGACCCAACGCCTTAAAACAGGATGGGAACTGGCAAAGGAAAATGTACGCCGTGCCCGTCGTAAACATGCGCGTTACTACAACCGCACTGCGAAGGATAGGGAGCTAGAAGTAGGAGAACAGGTATTATTACTCCTGCCCAGTAGCAATAATAAATTGCAAATCGGGTGGAGAGGTCCATATAAAATTGTTGAGAAAATGTCGCGCACCAATTACAAGATTGCCATAAAGGGGAAGCAGAAAATTTACCACATAAACCTGCTGAAGCGATATTATGAAAGACCAGGTGCAGAACCAGCACATTTCCTGACACTGGCTATTGCGACGGAAACTGAGGCAGAACCCCTGACCTCCTGTGAATACCCTCTTCGTCAGTGCGAAACTCATCAAGATGTTCAGATTAGTTCAACTTTAACGGAGGATCAGCAGGCACGGGTTCAACAACTGTTGAGAAAACACCCTAGTACACTCACGGATAAACCTGGCATGACCAACCTGATAGAATTTGATATGAAGCTAACAGACCTCGCCCCGGTACGAGTTAAGAACTATCCTGTTCCTTATGCTAAAGCAAAGGCATTGAGTGAGGAAATCGAGTACCTGCTTAAGGAAAATATTATCTCAAAATCAGAGTCGCCTTATAGTGCGAGTGTAGTGTTGCTTAGAAAATCCACAGGAGAACATCGCCTCTGCATAGACTACCGAAGGCTCAACGCTGTAACGGAATTTCAAGCGGAGCCCTTACCGGATCAGAATCAGCTTTTCACCAAGCTGAGTAGAGCACGATACTTTTCGAAGATAGACCTTAGCAAAGGGTACTACCAGATCCCGGTAAAAGAGGAAATTCGACATATGTTAGCATTTAGTACTTCTGAAGGCCATTACGAGTTTAATGTATTGCCATTTGGGCTAAGCAACGCCCCAAGCGTCTTTACTCGTATGATGAGGAAGCTACTGGAACCCCTGAACCACCCTGGGATAAGTAATTTCATGGACGACATACTTATTGCCACGAACACCTTTGAGGAGCACCTGGACGCAGTTTCCCTACTCTTCGAAAGACTTAGAGAAACAGGACTCACCGCTCGCCCTACAAAATGTCAAATTGCCTGCGAGCAACTAGAATTCCTGGGACACACTATCTCGCATGGATGCATGTTCCCAGATGCGCGTAATATTGAGAAGTTACAGCGGGCCCCACGACCCCAGACTAAAAAGGATGTAAGGTCATTTGTGTCTCTATGTGGCTTCTACCAGAGATATATTAAAGATTTTAATACCCTGAGTGCGCCATTGACCGCATTAACCAAGAATGGGAACCCGGACAAAGTAACCTGGACAGCGGAGTGCGAAAATGCCTACACGCTGCTGAAGGAGAAACTCACAGCTAGGCCAATTCTGCGACTGCCTGACTTAACTCTGAACTTTACGCTGCGAACAGATGCTAGCAATATAGGGATAGGAGCCACTCTCCTGCAGCCTAGTGATAGACCTTCTGCAACTCTATTCCCCATCGCATATGCTAGTAGGAAATTGAACCCTGCTGAACAGAACTACTCTACCATCGAACGAGAATGTCTGTCGCTAATATGGGCTGTGCAGAAGTTTCAACCATATTTATACGGGAAAAAGTTCACGGTGCAGTGTGATCACCAACCGTTGATATTTCTTGCAGCGTCGAAGAACCTTAATGCCCGGCTTATGAGATGGTCACTCCTGTTGCAGCCATATTCCTTTCACGTAGAATACATACCTGGGAAGAACTACGTAGGGGCAGATTTTTTGAGCAGACATCCGGACGCAACCGAGGAGATATGAGAAACTGGAAAAGAAGAGGAAGACAGGACAAGAGGAGTTGGACGGAACGTCAAACTTGAGGAGGGGCTTGTGTGACAACTTGCCCAATCTTCTCTTCATTTTTTTTATTATTTACGTGACATCGTTTTTTTCTCATCCTCAATGCATGATCGCAAAGTCCCGGGAATTGTCACTGGCGGAAATTCTCCTAGCATTCAGTATTTTCTCCTCGCTATTTTTAGATACGACGTCATTGTTGACCAATGACCTCGGTAGCTAGGAACCTGTTTTAATTTAAGACTGCTTAAGCTGATAAAACCAGTTTATGCCACTTTAGGAAGACCCCACGTGACTTTTAACGCTATTGATTGGAGCGTTTATTTGACGCTAATGTCACATGATGCACGCTATGGATCACGTGTCCAAGCGGAAATGTCCCGCTAAAAGTGCGCCAAACACGGGCATTCTTCACTTGCCCGGAACCCTTGAGACAGCTAGGTCTAACCCAATTATCGGCGAATTCTCGCATTAAAAGCACTGAAGCCACGTGTCTAATTGCGGGTTAGCGTCCATCTTTGAGTAGGTAAGTGAAATCTCGCTAGAATATAATGTGATGAAATGTGTAGTACATTGCAAAATCGACGCAAGATTGGTATGTTTACTTTATTCATATTTTTGTTTTACGATCACATCCAGCCACATGTGATCGGGTATATTTTATGATCCCACGGGATATGTACATGTTCATAATAATGTATAACGGGAATATATATATATATATAGCTATTAATTTCCATATTATTTGATTATTTTCGACCCGACGTTTAGACTAACGGAAATTAATAGTAACGATAATGTTGACCGACCGTGACATATATTCATTATAAATTATATGACGAGGCGACCA
The DNA here is from genome assembly GCA_024509875.1 of Oreohelix idahoensis. Lineage (NCBI taxonomy): Eukaryota > Metazoa > Mollusca > Gastropoda > Stylommatophora > Oreohelicidae > Oreohelix > Oreohelix idahoensis. The sequence continues at coordinate 2,427 of JAMPIV010001029.1, read as the reverse complement.
GACATGAAGTGTGTGATAATGTTGTCAGACAATTCTAAAAACACGGATGTCCAATTATTTGTTAAATTCATCATAATGACATGACGATTAGGCTAGAGGCACAGAACTAGAATACTGTTGCCGACATTTCTATGATAAATTTGGTGGGTTTAACTGACATTTATAATAATTCATCGGGTTAAGCTGACGATAAATCAGTCTAAAGAATTATAATACTGCCACTGGGGCAGAGAAATATAATAAAGGACAGACAGGAGAAACTTGAATTCAAGATTAGACTCTAGACATATGATGTTAGAGACTAAAATCTGAGGTGACGGGCAGAGGGACGGCTTAGGGAAAGACTGCTTTCTAAAGCTAGAAAATTAATGAAGCCGTCGTATTTGTCTTCAGTCTATGGTGGAGCCTTGCACGACAGTCCAATCTCAGCGCAGAATACGGAGTCGAGCACACAGCGAAGGCAAATCCGAACCATTCAAGACCTACCGGGGCAACGTCAGGAGACCGGAGAACTAACCACACTTCACTATCAGCCAGGGGCTGAAAAGCTAAGTCCACGAAAAAGGAACCTCACTACATCAATGCCTAGTTTAGTCATCCATGATGAAAAACACTTGAATTGTGAGACACATAATACATACAGCAGACACTAATTCCATCGACAATACTATCATTCACCATCTATTCACTTTATTGCAATAAACCAATTGGGTGTATATACTGTACCCCACGCTTTGTTCCTTCCATTAGATGTTGAATATTGTCTATGTTTATCTTCCTTTATAAGGGAGGGGGGGCTCGTAAAATATAATATAATTTAAAGAATAATAATAATAGATAACTGAGAAGGGGACGACGGTAGCGAGAGACCAAATATCTCCTTACAATCTTTTCCAGACCTGTCGAGTTAGGAGAATTTACCCTCTTCGTCACCCTTCGGAAGTGGGAAACCCAGCAGGGATTCCTTGAGCCAAATCTTCCACATCAGATCTATTATTTCCTCTAAATAATTCTCTTATCCTTTAAACGCTACGTGACATGTGTGAACAATAGATAAGACTATGCTTATATGTTGTACCAAAATATCATAGAATGGCGTAATCCACAAATAATGTTGTAAAGTCCAGTGTGAGTGTGACATATATCTGTGCCAAAACCGAACAATTTCTAGTGAATTCACATTAATCACTACTTAATATTACATATAATAGTTCAAGATCATAGTGTAAAGTCATTCCGCTAATTAATAATTGTTCAAACACCGTTCATAGCAGTGTGTAGAATTAAATCATTTTGAATCAATATATTGCTGATATTCCATACTATTTTCAATTCGTACAACACATCGGCATATTCTTATTTAATTACTCGCACAATTGTGTTAGATGCAAGATACCATTTTTATGATATCACAGTACACTTTTGCTTACTAGTACTTAAGAGGTATGCATAACTTTAATTTTTTTAGAGTATAATTTTGCATTCATTCACTTTGTTAATATGATTGTGTGTCTCATTTCACCTATTTACGCTGTTGCATATCTATTTACTCTTTAATACTCTACATTATTGCTGTTGATAAATAAGAAATTAATTGACTACTGATACTGGACTTGACAGATAGGTGTTTTTGGAAGGTGTGGGGTAAGTGGGTGCATGTATTGCTACCATCATTTTTTAATATGTTGGGTACTTTTAGTTATGGCCACCTCACATTGCTGTTAAAAAAGATTTGTGTCCTTCGTAGGCTTTGGCTTTGGTTTTTTACCACTGTCCACACTTTGTGTGTTTAATTGCCTACTCTGTGGCAGAAACCTGGGCGATATGCTATTTCGTACTTAGAGTGAAGTGTGATGATACCATGTTTCACTCTGGTGATGTTATACTCACACCACGGACATAATGAAAGCTTTGTTTCTATTATTTTGCCGGGGGGGGGGGGGGAAGGGGGGGGTAATGTTATGAGTAAAATTCATAACATTTGTGTCGATATCATAAAATGGTTCGACAACGCTCATCGTTTGTTTATTGTACGTAGTCCTTGGTAACACATAAAGTGATGTCATTGCCTACCCGACTGAGAGTCTGAGTGGCCCGACCCCTTGCCTAGATAAAGAAGACCCAGAACATAAAGAAATTTGGAGAGCGTTACGACAGCTGGAGAAAAGAAAACAACAGCTTATATCCAGACTGCGACCACCACACGTACCCGACTCGTCAGCAGAAACCCGGTCTATGACAGAGAAGCCGCACGATGCCGAGATGACAGCCGACCCACCTGCAAGCACTATGAAGGAAGTGATAGAGGCTGCTCCTCAACACAGACAGGTACAAGAGGAAGATATCGCAGAGACCATTCTAGATGCACTTCGAAGACTTGAAGACGGAGACGAGTCCCTTAGGCTCGCTCTTCAAGAAGCAACAGTA
>JAMPIV010001028.1:0-15019 GCA_024509875.1 Oreohelix idahoensis | reverse complement strand
AGGTATTTGTCCTTCCATTCCTAGGTAGTAATCTTTCAACAACCTCACTGTATCCTGAAAGCGATCAACCTCAGCCTGAAACATATACAAGACTGTTAGTTTATAGCCAATCAGAACTCACATTTGCAAAAAAAAAATTTTCATGATAACAATTCATAATTAATCTATCCAGAGTTCCTGGCCAATCAAAACTCAGATTTGGAAAATCAATTGTTCATATTTACAATTCAAAATTAATGTATCCAGTTAAAGAACCAACTACTCCAAGAATGCAAAAGCACTTAAAGTGATATTATTTTGGACACCTTAGATAAAAATAAAGATCATACTTTTAATGTATCTATGACGTACATGTTGGTAATGAGTCTATAATTTCCATGTTCAGTCAATCAATTAATCGAATTAAAATCACTGTTGCTCAATCAACCAATCAAATAGCCAACAAACCAACTGACCAACCAACACATTCATTCAGAAATAGACAGAATCTTTGGACAGAGTTACTGGCACTTGACAGATAAGTCATCGTAATTACTTCCCTTTCTGCTCCTAATGGAGTGTGCAGTCGCCACTGTAACTGGTCGCTGTAGGAAGTCTGCACTAAACCTTTCATATGTTATTGTAGGGATGGTGTCTGTAGCAATTTGTTTTACATGATGAGATTGCCAGCCACACTCCCAGACAGATAGGTAACACAATAAAGTGTTCTTAGAGTATAAGAGATGGCAGTAAAAGCTCAGACAAAATACAATAGGCTCATTTACAGCGCTCCCTCTGTCTGTCTCAAGGTCTTAGTAGGAGACAAAGAAAGAAAGAAAAACACTGCTTACTCAGGAATAAATGTATAGCACAACTGTAGTGTTTTTGAGAAGAGAATACTGAGAATAAAATATAGCACAACTGTAGTGTTTTTGAGAAGAGAATACTGAGAATAATATAGTGCAATCAGATAAGAAGAAGTTGCTGGGACCATCTAAAAATACTTATACTTATCCTAAATTCTGCTTATCAGAATTCTGCTCAAAGATGGACATTTTCGTCAGAATAAAAGGTAATCATGAAGCAATTATTTTAACCATTTAGAAGCAAGGATTGTGATTTTAAATTTTCATTTCTGCGACTCTTAAAGTTTTCAAAAGCAGTTTAGCAAAGCTTAAACTGTAATGTCAAGCTAATTGCTAGTGGCAAATAGTAAAGGTAAAGGATCCCGTTACACGCCCATTGAGGCATATTGGGAATATGGTGTTAGGCCCATATTTTCTTGACCATCGGCACACCAGGGTGATGTGGTCAGCATCACGCCGGCCGCCTTAACCTTCCCAGAAGTTGCTCTGGTACCCAGTTGGGGCTGGGTCAACCCAGGAGCCGTTTGCGGCCTAAAAATATCCCACCTCATATGGGGATCGAACCCTAGACCACTGAGCTAGGAAGCCAGTGCACTAACCACTATGCTACCGCGGCTCCCAAATAGTGGCAAATAGTAGCAAGTGTAAAAACGTTGGAATTGTGTTCTGGGCTTAGTATTTTAGTGTGCTCTATTAGTGTTTCCTACATGGATTCCTAGAGCAATAACTATTGCAGGACAAGTAAGCCGATGTAAGAGTTACCTATTGTCCAGATTTTTTGTTTAATATTTACTATTCACAGCCCTCAGGTGTCACTCTCTGTTTATCTTAAATCTCAAATGCGTGGTCCCAATGCTGTCAGAGTTTAACGCAAGACTTTTTTTGTCAGCCTGACGATTAAGTGCTTGCTGGTTTAATAAATGTTAGCGCTGTAATGTACTGTCAGATGCTCGGATGTGTATTAACTTGTTATCACCAGATCACCACCAAAAAAAAAAAAAAAAAAAATTATGTTTGGCCGCGCTGTATTGTAACTTAGGTGATGAAGTCAGAACTTCTACTTACGCAAGTTCAAATTGGAGTTGGGACAGATAAATTACCTCGACTTATCTGAAAATTCTAGTTATCAGAATTCAATGTAACTGGATATACATATATATATATATGTACGTGTGTGTGTTTTTTTTAAAGGGGGGGGGGGGGGTGATAATGAGCCTTACAAAGAAAAGATTGTGTTCCTATCTCATGCAGTTCACGAATATATTTTAGTAGCCGGCTCGAGAGTGTTCATCGGGAATGTGAAAAAAGTACCTTTGATCCCGGGAACACCACGATTTTAAAAGCAAAGTCTTTGTTTTTTTTTTTTTTGTTGCTGCTGCAGTCGCCTAATCATCCATGTGCATCTACCGATAGACTGGGATCGCCTGGTCACCAACTTTGATATAGACTACGATGGCTGGGACACACTGAAAGAACACAAGCAAACAGAGCAAAACAAAAAAAAAGAGCCTTAAGGCTCAGAAGGTGAATCAAATCACCTGACAATTTTAATATAAACAATAATAATGACCTGCATTATAGTAATGTAGTGGTTAGTTAGAATTCCTATCCGGTCCTTCAGCCATCCCTCCTTCATGACCTCAGTCCTCTCAGCTTCGGCCTGTTCCTTCCTTTCATCACAAATACTCCACAACCTTTCCACCAGGTCGTCTACTTGCTGATGAAGCTCTGCTCTCACTTCCTCATCATCCCGCAGGTCATCTGCTACTTCGTTGTATGTCTTAAAAATACAACACAAAGTCATTAGTAATAGACCTACCGCTGCACATAAATAAGATACCTGCCTCACAAAAGAATACCATTTACAAAATAATACAAGTCTCTAAAATTAAATGAGACAGGGCATAACATCTAAAAAAGGTTGTAATAAAATAAAGTAGAACATGACACATACAACATTCTAATACCATCATTTTATTTTTGCTCCTTATGAAGCCACCACTGCAGCCCAGCTGGTCCTGTTGCAGGAAGCCTTCACCAAACATTCACATTCTGTTACAGTGATGGTTTCTGTAGCCATTTGTATTACATGATGAGGTTGTCAGCCTCGTGCACAACTTATTCTTTCTTTGTCTCATCAGAGGCTCGGGGGGGGGGGGGGGGACCGGGGGTCTGAAAGTGAACAAGGAAGAAGAAGAAGACAATCAATATCTTTATCTCAATATCATCAGGTCCTTCCAGTAACAACAACAATAATAATTCCCTCTACAATAGCATGTCTTGTGAACATTTCACAGCTTCATATACCCGCTGTTTTCTCATCCATCTTGTTATATCACCCAGATCTTTACTCTCATGCTTTCTCTACTTCTTTTGCACTTAATCCTCTGATTGTTACCAAGTTTTCTATCCCCTTTTTAAGTAAACAGCTAACAAATTCGACCTATTTTTACTTTCTGAGGTTGTGCATGGAGTGGGGAAACTCATCATATAAAACAAATTGCTACATAAGCCCCTGCTGCAAAAGTACATGAACGCTTTGGTGTAGCAAAAGTACATGAACGCTTTGGTGTAGCAAAAGTACATGAACGCTTTGGTGTAGCAAAAGTACATGAACGCTTTGGTGTAGCAAAAGTACATGAACGCTTTGGTGTAGCAAAAGTACATGAACGCTTTGGTGTAGCAAAAGTACATGAACGCTTTGGTGTAGCAAAAGTACATGAACGCTTTGGTGTAGCAAAAGTACATGAACGCTTTGGTGTAGCAAAAGTACATGAACGCTTTGGTGTAGCAAAAGTACATGAACGCTTTGGTGTAGCAAAAGTACATGAACGCTTTGGTGTAGCAAAAGTACATGAACGCTTTGGTGTAGCAAAAGTACATGAACGCTTTGGTGTAGCAAAAGTACATGAACGCTTTGGTGTAGCAAAAGTACATGAACGCTTTGGTGTAGCAAAAGTACATGAACGCTTTGGTGTAGCAAAAGTACATGAACGCTTTGGTGTAGCAAAAGTACATGAACGCTTTGGTGTAGCAAAAGTACATGACGGCTTAGGTGTAGCAAAAGTACATGAACGCTTTGGTGTAGCAAAAGTACATGAACGCTTTGGTGTAGCAAAAGTACATGAACGCTTTGGTGTAGCAAAAGTACATGAACGCTTTGGTGTAGCAAAAGTACATGAACGCTTTGGTGTAGCAAAAGTACATGAACGCTTTGGTGTAGCAAAAGTACATGAACGCTTTGGTGTAGCAAAAGTACATGAACGCTTGGTGTAGCAAAAGTACATGAACGCTTTGGTGTAGCAAAAGTACATGAACGCTTTGGTGTAGCAAAAGTACATGAACGCTTTGGTGTAGCAAAAGTACATGAACGCTTTGGTGTAGCAAAAGTACATGAACGCTTTGGTGTAGCAAAAGTACATGAAGGCTTTGGTGTAGCAAAAGTACATGAACGCTTTGGTGTAGCAAAAGTACATGAACGCTTTGGTGTAGCAAAAGTACATGAACGCTTTGGTGTAGCAAAAGTACATGCACGCTTTGGTGTAGCAAAAGTACATGAACGCTTTGGTGTAGCAAAAGTACATGAACGCTTTGGTGTAGCAAAAGTACATGAACGCTTTGGTGTAGCAAAAGTACATGAACGCTTTGGTGTAGCAAAAGTACATGAACGCTTTGGTGTAGGCTTCCTGCATGGAGGTCAGCTACAGTTGTGGTTCTATGCTCCATAGGGAGTCAAAAGGGATAGACTATACTTTTCATTTCCCTCTATTTCTTCCATGGTCATAATGTTTTCTGGGTGTTCCTCATATCATCCGACAATGGATGACTGCCTTCTCCTTATTTCTGTGTTTATCTTTCTTTGTTCATTAGTTCTTCTCACACATTCTTTGTTAGTTATCTTAGCTGTAGATGACATTATTAACATTCTAGTGAGAAATCACATATCTGTTGCTCCCTCTGATTTTTACATTTGGAGTCTGAATGACCTTATTGGGGGGGGGGGGGCGCTTACACAAGGCAAGATGCTATTATATTAAACAAGAATAAGACATGAACACCTAATGCATTTTTAAATATAGTAATTTATGACACAAAACTAACATCTAATGAGGTTCTGATGCCACTGAGGACAAGACAATACTGTTTTAATATAAGAAATGTGGACCAAGGCATTAATGTTCCTTTGATGAGTCAGGAATTCAATAGAGACAAACAAACTCAGTGAACGTATATAAACATTTTGTTGTCAACTCTCATGTGACTCTTATTGCGTAAGGTTTATGAATTTATTGAAAATGTGACAGTTGTAACAATATATACATGAGAGTTGTACCATGAATATACAAGAGAGTTGTACCATGAATCTACAAGGAATAAATACAATTAATCGAAAAAAGCTGTGTATTTGTATAGTTTCTTTTTTTCACATTTATTTATGGCAGGTGTAATCATCAAACTCTTGGGATGTGCATATTGCATGGAGTATGCATTTCAAGAACAATTTAAGGATTTAACAGACAAGACAGGAATCAGTAAAATGTTGCATGTATAAACTTGGATCAGACATAGAAAGTGCCAGCAAGATACTAAATGGTGAATGACCTGATGACAAAACTAGCTGAAGGTATGTGTCTTGCAGGCCATCTTACATACTACTTACTTAGTCATTTCTCTTCTACCCAGGGGCGTAGGGGTTTGCGAGAGAGAGCGCCATACTATCCTATCAGCTGTCTTCTTCCAGGCCTGGTTCCTCAGTCCTTCAGAGATTGTCTAATGTTGACCTCCCAGTGAACTCTGGGTCATCCTGGAGGTCTGGATCCCTGGCTCTTGGTTTCCCATATTTGTCGTGGTAGATGATCTTCTCACGTTCTGCAGACATGGTCTAATCATCTTAGTTGGGACTGTTTCACTTGGGTCTGCAGGGGCTGGGTTTTGAGGCCATGATTTATTGTCTGGTTGCAGACCGTGTCTCATCCTGGTACTTCAACCACCTTCCTCAGATACCTCATTTCTGAGGTTTGGAGCTGGCTTTTGTGGGTTGTAGTCATTGTCCACGATTTGTATCCATAAGTCAAGAATGGTATAGTGCCATCTTCGTCTTCTTGCCCATTTCTTTTGATGAGAAATCCTCGATTTATGGCCTGGAAAAGTCTGTCAGCTGCTGCTGTAAGAGGTAATTAATATGAGCTTGTGTATGGGGCCTGGCAACTTCATCATGTAAAACAAATTACAGCAACCCCCACTGCAAAAACATAAGAATGATTTTTATGCAGGCTTCCAGCAAGGGGCCCATCTGCAGTGGCGACTCCTAGCTCCATAATGAAGGCAAAAAGAACAGCAAAAAAAGCATCATGCTGTTTCTGTTGTGAATAGTTTGATATATTATAGGAGTTAAAAGGGCCAAAACTCTGGTCTGACATGAGGGTCATTTCTGATGATCATATTGCCTCCTAGTGTAAAGCTCTGGAAGAGAGTTTCCTATCACTGATTCTATCACATTGTTTGTTTCTGGTGTGAATACAAAAGTCAGTTGAAAAAGGTGAGAAGGATATGCTGGCATTGGGTAGGACATACAGGGGGGAACATGCAGGTAGGACATACAGGGGGAACATGCAGGTAGGACATACAGGTGGGGGGGGGGGGGGGGAAGACATGCTGATAGCTTTACAAGGCAGTTCTTATTCTGGAATCCCTAGGGTAAGAAAGGCAGAGGGAGATTGTTGATAGCTGATCTGGTGAGTGTAAACTACAATTAATCTTTTTCAAATTGGTTTGGGTTCTACAGAGCGCTCCCAATGAATGCATGTTGTTGCATAATGTCACTTAGTAAGAATGACATAAGCATGTTATCAAGCATGACTTATGCTTCATTACAAGGGTCTTTTGTGTGAGTCCTTCAAGGTATTCAGACGTGTCAAGCACTCATGTTTTCTGTGGAATGCGCCTTATTGAGATAGGTACTGCCCCCCTCCCCTTGGAGTCATTCAAGGGGGCAATAAGGGAAAATTGGGCTGCAGGGTGCCATTCCGTAGTAAGTGGTTAGTTGAGGATTTGACAGGCTAAATTCAACAATATTACTCAATCTAACACTTACATGTAAAAGTGTTTTGATTACACAGTGCTCTGTTGTGAGGGTTTAAAAAGAGAACATAGCCTTAACAAATCCTAACCCACCGCTCCTAACGCCTCTTGTCCCAGTTTCTCATACACCTTATAGCAGAGGTTCCCAACCTAGGGTACGCGTACCAGGGGGTACAAGAAACTTGTCGGGGTGGGGGGTATGGGGAATATCTGGTAATTAATTGCATTATCTATTCAAATATTGCGTAGCAGCATTAGTTGGAAAAAAAAGGTTGTGGATTGGAGAGACAACATCAGTGAGATGAGGATGAGATAGTAACAATAGTTAATGCAGTGGTTGTATTACTAGGATCATTAAGCAAGGCACAGTTTCATCACTTTTTGCAATCCTGAGCTCAAGTAACCTTCACTGATCATAAATTCTAATGTAATCATCTGCTATAAAAGCAGATGTGAAGGATAATGAAGCCCCTGTTGTCAACCCTGAAGAAAGAGAAAATGAGAACAAGAAGGGTGTGGTCACCTCACTAAGATTTAATCAGCAACTTTTGGAAGGTAACAACCAGTGCTAAATTGTGTTTACCAGTTTAATATGGGTGAATGTCCACTGGCAAGGTGTGTCTGGCAGTACTTCCGCTGGCAGCTGACGAAATGATAAATCTGCAGGTGTTTAAAAAGGACCAACTTTGCTTCATTGCAGATTTGATTATCTCAGTGAAGTGAAAATGTGATATAAGTGATATGTTAATAAACAAGAGGACATTTTCAATAGAGCCATATTCATAACCAACAGTGTGATTTATAGTTTTGTTTTTTTTACTGTAATGCAGGAACTTGGAGGGGATCCTGGGAATGTGCTCTGGAAGTCAAGGGGGTGGTGACCTGAAAAAGTTTGGGAAACATTGAGTTAAATGAAGAAATATTATATATATGTTCATCATAGGATGTTGATTTGAGGATGCAAGTATCAAGAATCAGTGTGGATACCAGAATTGATCATTTGTGCATCTGCATCAATGTTTGAACTTCATTCATTGTTCAAATTATGTATTTAACATGTCGGACCGTCTCAGCAGTCTTTTGAGCATGATTATCAATGTGTTGTGAGGCTGAGAGTTGAGTGGTCTCTCACTACCAATCACCATGACAAATTTGGTCTATGCAATCAACAAACACACACAAGAATTCAAGAAACTCTTGACACAGACCAAAAACCACACATGGGAAGGAATTGCAGACAAGCCATTACAAATTCTTTTTTTTAAAGACATGGAGAAATCTTGAAAGGATGGCACAGGACAAGAAGGACTGGCATGAATCTGTTGAAAACCTATGCTTCTTAGGGAGCTGAAGGACTATGGTGATGATGATGATAATATAAAACAACTTCTTGTTGCTGCTACTGATGTTGTACTGATACAGGAGCACTTGACCTTTCACTCTTCAGCAAATAAATATCTTTTAAAAAATGTGCAAGCCGCAGATGATGAAGTTTCAATTTTGTTATCAGGTACAACAGCAAAGAAAATAATTATACCTTTTGCCACTGGTCAACATACTCCTGTTTACAGTCTGGCTTTTTCAAGTACAGAATAAAATCTTTCCTGGAAATTATTAAAAAATTAAATATTATTAGTTTGTCAGCATAAATTTATAAGGTTTCTTCAAGTACAGAATAAAATATTTTCTTAAAATGATTAAAAAGTAACAAATATTAGCTTGTCAACAAACATTTATAAAGTTTATTTAAGTACAGAATACAAATCTTCCTATAAATTATTAAAAAGTAACAAATATTAGTTTAGCAACATAAATGAATACGGTTTCTTCAAGTCCAAAATAAAATCTTTTCTGAAATTATTAAAAATTAACAAATCTTAGTTTTTCAACATAGATTTGTAATGTTTTTCAAGTACAGAATAAAATCATTCCTGAAAATAAAAAACAAACAAAGAAATATTAGTTTGACAACATAAACTTATAAAACAAAATAAACTTTGTATAGAGCAACAAGCATTCTCATAAGCAACAAACTGTCACTAGAAGTAAGAACAAGAGCTTGATGATTCTAATCAAGTCTAGTTAGATGCCTGTGTCTAGTTAGATGCTGTGTCTAGTTAGATGCCTGTGTCTAGTTAGATGCCTGTGTCTAGTTAGATGCTGTGTCTAGTTAGATGCTGTGTCTAGTTAGATGCCTGTGTCTAGTTAGATGCCTGTGTCTAGTTAGATGCCTGTGTCTAGTTAGATGCCTGTGTCTAGTTAGATGCTGTGTCTAGTTAGATGCCTGTGTCTAGTTAGATGCTGTGTCTAGTTAGATGCTGTGTCTAGTTAGATGCTGTGTCTAGGTTAATTGTGTGTCTAGTTAGATGCCTGTGTCTAGTTAGATGCTGTGTCTAGTTAGATGCCTGTGTCTAGTTAGATGCCTGTGTCTAGTTAGATGCCTGTGTCTAGTTAGATGCCTGTGTCTAGTTAGATGCTGTGTCTAGTTAGATGGTGTGTCTAGTTAGATGCCTGTGTCTAGATGTTGTGTCTAGATGCCTGTGTCTAGTTAGATGCCTGTGTCTAGTTAGATGCCTGTGTCTAGTTAGATGCCTGTGTCTAGTTAGATGCTGTGTCTAGTTAGATGCCTGTGTCTAGTTAGATGCCTGTGTCTAGTTAGATGACTGTGTCTAGTTAGATGCCTGTGTCTAGTTAGATGCTGTGTCTAGTTAGATGCTGTGTCTAGTTAGATGCTGTGTCTAGTTAGATGCTGTGTCTAGTTAGATGACTGTGTCTAGTTAGATGCTGTGTCTAGTTAGATGCTGTGTCTAGTTAGATGCTGTGTCTAGTTAGATGCTGTGTCTAGTTAGATGCCTGTGTCTAGTTAGATGCCTGTGTCTAGTTAGATGCTGTGTCTAGTTAGATGCCTGTGTCTAGTTAGATGCCTGTGTCTAGTTAGATGCCTGTGTCTAGTTAGATGCTGTGTCTAGTTAGATGCCTGTGTCTAGTTAGATGCCTGTGTCTAGTTAGATGCTGTGTCTAGTTAGATGCTGTGTCTAGTTAGATGCTGTGTCTAGTTAGATGCTGTGTCTAGTTAGATGCTGTGTCTAGTTAGATGCCTGTGTCTAGTTAGATGCTGTGTCTAGTTAGATGCTGTGTCTAGTTAGATGACTGTGTCTAGTTAGTTAGATCTGTGTAGTTAGATGCCTGTGTCTAGTTAGATGACTGTGTCTAGTTAGATGCCTGTGTCTAGTTAGATGCTGTGTCTAGTTAGATGCCTGTGTCTAGTTAGATGCCTGTGTCTAGTTAGATGCCTGTGTCTAGTTAGATGCCTGTGTCTAGTTAGATGACTGTGTCTAGTTAGATGACTGTGTCTAGTTAGATGACTGTGTCTAGTTAGATGCCTGTGTCTAGTTAGATGCCTGTGTCTAGTTAGATGACTGTGACTAGTTAGATGCCTGTGTCAAGTTAGATGTCTGTGTCTAGTTAGATGCCTGTGTCTAGTTAGATGACTGTGTCTAGTTAGATGACTGTGTCTAGTTAGATGACTGTGTCTAGTTAGATGACTGTGTCAAGTTAGATGCCTGTGTCTAGTTAGATGCCTGTGTCTAGTTAGATGACTGTCTAGTTAGATGCCTGTGTCTAGTTAGATGACTGTCTAGTTAGATGCCTGTGTTTAGTTAGATGACTGTGACTAGTTAGATGCCTGTGTCTAGTTAGATGCCTGTGTCTAGTTAGATGAACAAGAAGAGACATGGTACGCAACCAGACAATACGTCAAGGCCTTAAATCCCACCCCCTGCAGACCCAAGTAGAACAGTCCCAACTAAGATGGTTTGGCCATGTCTGCAGAATGGGAGAAGATCGGCTACCACGACAAGCATGGGAAACAAAGAGCCAAGGATCCAGACCCCCAGGACGACCCAGAGTCCGCTGGGAGGACAACATTAGACAATCTTTGAAGGACTGAGGACTAGAATGGAACCAGGCCAGGAGGAAGACAGCCGATAGGATAGTCTGGCGCTCTCTCTTCCAAACCTCTACACCTCACGGTAGAAGGGGAATGACTAAGTAAGTAAGTCTAGTTAGATGTCTGTGTCTAGTTAGATACCTTTGTTTAGTTAGATGCCTGTGTCTAGTTAGATACCTGTGTCTAGTTAGATGACTGAGCCTAGAAGCATGGATGGTCAAGTCCTTGATAGATCTTCATTTTTTAAATGTTCTCCACCAATTCTGCTGTTGATCTCTTCCCACACCAGTATCAAACTATCTTTTCCCTCTATTTTTTCCATGGTCATAATGTTTTCTGCATTTTCCTCATATCATCCAACAATGGATGACTGCCTTCTCCTTATTTCTGTGTTTATCTTTCTTTGTTCATTAGTTCTTCTCACACATTCTTTGTTAATTATCTTAGCTGTAGATGACATTATTAACATTCTTGTGAGAAATCACATATCTGTTGCTCCCTCTGATTTTTGCATTTGGAGTCTGAATGACCTTATTTGAAAAACCATTATAAGTGTCCCTTAGTTCAAATCAGGATGTGATTCTGTACTGTGTAGTAGTTAGATTTCCAGACAGAGCATATGTACATACTGTTTGTACACAGTTTTGTATTCTGTCAGTTGTGTTCAAAATATTAAATTAAAAAATATATAAATAAATATATAATTCAGGAGTATGATCCTACATACATCCTTTATTATTTTAGGCACCTGGGCAATAAATAAATATATGAAAAGAAATTGAGGCAGCAAAGATGCTGTTCTTAAGAAGGTTGCAGTGAATTTCTTTAATGGGATCATCAATTGAGGAATTCCTCAGAGAAAAAGAGGCAAGCTGTCACTTTATCAAGATAAAGCTCAAACTGTCAAAGTTCTGAGCCACGTCATTAGAAGAGGAATAAATTATAGCACAAAGGAAACACTAGTAAATTCAACTCAGAGAGAAGAAGAGGCAGACAAAGAGAGAAATTTTTCAATAAACTGACTGCACACATGGAAAGAGATTGAAAATAAAGCTGATTAAGACACCAGAAACCACAGGAAATATACAGAGACTTCTGTCAAAGTCATCTGGTATGACTCTTGCCATCTCAAATGTATAAAATATTTTACAAGTTGCTATTGTCACATTTGTTAAACCAAAGCAATAAAAGTGGCATTAATGCTATTGCCACATAAATTGTACATGATTTACTTTATCTGGAAGAAATATCTAAAGATGTTTTCTCTCTCATCACGTATGTTACGGAACACTGTTTTCAAGTTTTTTCACGTAAGACTGCTCCAGTTCCTCCCAGTGTGACATTAGCACATTAGCCAACTCCTGGTAACATATAAATATTGCAATAACAGATCAATAATGTCATATGAATACAGGTGATATAACAAGATTCTAAATATCTGTTTACAGGCATCGGGTTTCCCTTCTTTATGTGTTATTACAGGTGTTTCTATCTCTGATGCAACTATGTTTTCTATTTCTCTTAGTGTCTATGTGTGTTTTCTACCATCTGCATCTCAAATACTGATATTATAGTTGTCTAGACAAATATTTAGTGATAAAATGTTAACATATTTTATTACTGAACTAACCTTCCTTCATAATGAACAACATTTAATTAGTTAACCATAACATTATGTGTTGAGAACATTAACAGAGATTATAATTTTTTTCTGAAAGAAAAATCAATTTACATTATCTGTATCAAAATTCCGAAAGATCTATCCAACATTACTTACATTATCTGTATCAAAATTCAGAAAGATCTCTCCAACATTACTTACATTATATATCAAAATTCTGAAAGATCTACCCAACATTACTTACATTATCTGTATCAAAATTCAGAAAGATCTATCCAACATTACTTACATTATCTGCATAAAAATTCAGAAATATCTATCCAACATTACATCTGTATCAAAATTCAGAAAGATCTATCCAACATTATTTATGTTATCTGTATCAAAATTCAGAAATATCTATCCAACATTATTTACATTATGTCTATCAAAATTCAGAAAGATCTATTCAACATTACTTACATTATATATAAAATATCCAAAATTACTCATTCATCATAATTAACAATATTTATGTACAGGTTTTCTAAATCAAGAAAGATGGAGCACAGATCAACCACTGTATGAAGTCTGCACCAAAGTTTTTAGGTGCTCATGTAGTAGTGGTTTACTCAACACTTACATTATTATATCCAGATCCACAATGATACATTTATCATCCATCACATTATTATATCCACATCCACAATGATAAACATTACAGCTGTGTAGTCGTAGTCTCAGTTGGAAGGTAGATGATGATGATGACTGTGAACAGAGATGTGAAAACATCCAACTTTCAGCTGACTTATTAAACATTACAGCTGTGTGGCTGTAGTCTCATTGGAATGTAGATGATGATGATGACTGTGAACAGAGATATGAAAACATGCAACTTTCAGCTGACTTATTAAACATTACAGCTGTGTAGTCATAGTCTCAGTTGGAATGTAGATGATGATGATGACTGAACAGAGATATGAAAACATCCAACTTTCAGCTGACTTATTAAACATTACAGCTGTGTGGCTGTAGTCTCATTGGAATGTAAATGATAAGGTATAAGGTGAATTATTATGCATCTTTTTTTTTTTTTTGACCATATTATATTATCAACCAGCAAAATAGAACAGATGATGATATCAAAATAAGAATACTTCTTCGTACACTCTCAGATGTCTACTTGAATGTTTTCAAAGAAAACAGTGGTCAGTTTGAGGCTACTTGAATCTCTGCAGAGCTTTTCTACGAATGGTACTGGTGTCGGCCATATGCACTTTCTCTGTTCCAAATATGTTGGGCAAATCTGAAGCAGATGTTCAGCAGTCATTTTATCAGTGCCATAGTTACACTCATCAGTAGTTCCTATCTTTAGCTTGTTGAATAGATGGTATCTCAATCTGTTGTGGCCAGTGCGGAGTCTGTAGATTACCACTTGTTCTCTTCTGTTGAGCTGGTAGTAAGCATCATTTTGTGTGTGGCCTGGATGTTCTGCTTCCCATTTGTTTCTGTATCTGATACTGATAAAAATCTTTGCCTCCTCGAAAGTTATTCTTGCATCAGGCTGAGGTGGCTTTCCACCTTCCTTTGCCAATCTGTCAGCCTTTTCGTTTCCGGTGATATTACAATAAGATAGAAGTGTTCTCCCCTTGCCAATATGGCGACTTAACTTTTGACGGTAGTAATTTTCCAAAATTGTTGTAGTCTGTAGAGGTAGACTGAAGAGTTGTAGAGGTAGACTGAAGAGTTGTAGAGGTAGTCTGAAGAGTTGTAGAGGTAGACTGAAGAGTTGTAGAGGTAGACTGAAGAGAACAAGAGACAGAAATAAAATTGAAGTAGAAGACTTGTAAAGACCTTAAGCAGGTGACACGTGACAAGAGGACTTGGCAAGGTGACATGTGACAGGAGGAATTGGCAAGGTGACATGTGACAGGAGGACTTGGCAAGGTCACATGTGACAGGAGGACTTAGCAATGTGACAGGAGGACTTGGCATCGTGACAGGAGGACTTGGCAAGGTGAAATGTGTATATACCTGGATGTGGAGTTGCCTCTTATGACATGTGACAGGAGGACTTGGCAAGGTGTAATGTGTATATACCTGGATGTGGAGTTGCCTCTTATGACATGTGACAGGAGGACTTGGCAAGGTGTAATGTGTATATACCTGGATGTGGAGTTGCCTCTTATGACATGTGACAGGAGGACTTGGCAAGGTGTAATGTGTATATACTTGGATGTGGAGTTGCCTCTTATGACATGTGACAGGAGGACTTGGCAAGGTGTAATGTGTATATACCTGGATGTGGAGTTGCCTCTTATGACATGTGACAGGAGGACTTGGCAAGGTGAAATGTGTATATACCTGGATGTGGAGTTGCCTCTTATGACATGTGAAAGGAGGACTTGGCAAGCTGTAATGTGTATATACCTGGATGTGGAGTTGCCTCTTATGGACATGTGAACAGGAGGACTTGGCAAAGGTGAAATGTGTATATACCTGGATGTGGAGTTGCCTCTTATGACATGTGACAGGAGGACTTGG